>CM068590.1:2398592-2526092 GCA_035048485.1 Pteria penguin | reverse complement strand
CTTATTCAGTGCGTAATACTGAAGTAAAAGACCGTATAATGCTTTAGAGGGACCCACTACAACACCCATGGTCTTTGCGATGATCTTGAGGTCATATTGTCGATGTCTAAGGCGTTTAAGTGTTTTAGAACTACTATATATGAAAATATCGAAACCTTGAACCCTCCTTAGTTTGTACACTAGATCATCGTAGAAATCGGGATGAGAAATTCTGCTGCATACATAAAAAGCCACATTTCCTAAAATTTCTGTATAAGATCTTTAAAAATTTACCAAAATATTTTTGAAGTTTATGATGTTGTAACCCTGAATTAAAAATTTGAAAGTGATTTGAACATGTTTTGTGTTTGAAAATCCAAAACGTTAATGCAGGCTCCAGCAAACCGAACTAATTGACTAATATAAATACCATATGATGGGAGTCTAGGGACATCGCCATCTAAATAAGGGAAATTAACAGCAGGAAATGCCTCACGTTTATCATATGGGTATTGTTTTTAATAATTTTGATATTTAGGTTCAAAAAAGGTGTTTCCTGATTAGAAGTATTGAGTGTATTTAATTAAATTTCAGGTAGATAACCGTCAGTAATGTATTATTCAAACTCAGATTTATCGCTTAAACATGCAATAAGGTATTTATGAAAAACATTATATATTATAAGAATCTAGTCTGATTTCTTTCTAATTTTATTTTATTTATTTATTTCTAATTAATTTATTTATGTATTTATTTCTTATTTGTTTATGTATTTATTTATTTTTTATTTGTTTATGTATTTATAATTAATTTATTTATGTATTTATTTCTTTTTTCTCAATTTTTTTTTCAATTTAACTATTCCTTGTGATATCATCATCATCATCATCATCATCATCATCATCATCGTTGTTGTTGTTGTTGTTGTTGTTGTTTTAAAATAAGGTGCTCATAGGAATCCCAAGAATATGGTGACAAATCATGCCATTAATGAAATTGCTCCAACATATATTTATTCTTCAAAAATGTGATGGCATCACATAGCACAGTACAAATCCAATATTTATAATTTTCATATTGTTTATGCAAGAGAAAATGCAGATGTAAGTGAAGTACAGAGGTATGATTTAGACTCTGTTGAAACACCAGCATATGAGGGATTGCATACATCTGTATTTGAAAGTATTATAGCATTTAATAAATGGAATTTGGGTGGATGCAGATTGGCATTTTGGGGTTCGCATACCAGTTTAGACAAGTTTTCTATAAAAGTTCCATTGACTTTTTCATTGTCATAAATGTCCTTACAAGAGGAATTTACCAAATGACACGTACTTGGTGTAGGGTCTCAACATCTTGACTGACACATACCGAAATCACTCGAAGGATAGAAGGATCTTTTACGTGGCGAAGTACATCACCTTTGACCTACATGTATGTAGTGGACCTACTAGAAGCAGAGAGAGAGAGAGAGAGAGAGAGAGAGAGAGAGAGAGAGAGAGAGATCTTTTAAGTGCCAACGTATATTAACGTATACGTATGTGGTGGGTCGATTAGAAAGAGGGAGGACGTATATCACCTTTCACCTACACGTATATTGTGGACTTTCTAGATGCAGAGAGAGATGTTTTACTTTTGAAAGTATTTTATACTGTGTGATTAACATCAATATAACACATTAATAATAAAAAAGATATATATAATGCTCGGATCACCACTATTGTTGTAGCTGTGTATTTATACACAAGCGCAACACCACTACTACCTTATGTACAGCATTATACATCGGATATCCACTACTGTCGTTCCTATAGGTCTATATGTGATAGGAACACCAGCACTCGTATGGATAGGTCTATACATCAGCGGATCACCACTACTGTCGTATGTATAGGTCTATACATGAGCGGATCACCACTATTGTCCTATATATAAATCTGTACATGAGTGTATCACCACTACTGTCGTATATATAGGTCTATACATGAGCAGATCACCACTACTGTCGTATATATCGGTCTATACATGAGCAGATCACCACTACTGTCGTATGTATAGGTCTATACATGAGCGGATCACCACTATTGTCCTATATATACATGTAGGTCTCTACATGAGTGTATGGATCACCACTATTGTCCTATATATAGGTCTGTACATGAGTGGGGGAAAAAGAGGAGTCACTGACTCAGTTATGTGGCAGAAGTCACCATGGAGCTATACAACACATGAATATCAATAATATACTAGCACATATAACACATTACAAAAATATTTGATTGTAGTGCAATTACGATACCGACTTAGGACGGTCATTTAATTTGACAAAAGCCAAACAAATGTTTACGGGCCCATCTTCCCACTCACCGTAACAGCAGAACAATCAAAGGATGTACATTTAAAAACTTATAAATAATCCTCCATGTAAAGAACAAGGGTCAACAGGTATTGCATATTGAGAGGTCATAAAAATATAAACACGTAAGGTTTTGTAAAACACACAATGATATAACCATATATGCGACATCAACATGATAAACCGTGCTCTATTATAGAGCACCACTATAGTCGTATTTAAGGTCTATACAATGAGTGGATGACCACTACTGTCGTATATATAGGTCTATACAATGAGTGGATGACCACTACTGTCGTATATATAGGTCTATACAATGAGTGGATGACCACTACTGTCGTATATATGGGTCTATACATGAGTGGATGACCACTATTATCGTATGTTTAGGCCTATGCATGAGCGAATCATTACTACTGCAGGGTGTATATATATATTCTAGACATACACTGAAATCTGGTGAGTGTACTTCCTAATTTTTCCTGTATAATCAGTAATATAACACCAAAAATATATGGTTGAACACCACCAGCCACCTCCGCACCCCCTGATAAAATTCCTTTGGCTTTAGTGTGGTCTCCATCTGTTCCTGTATGTGCATGTATAAAATTGTTTCATATGATGATTGTTATAATGATAATTATGATGATGATTATGGTGGTATTTGTAGAGATGATGATGAAATGGATGATTATGATGATGATGAAGTCCAGAGTGATATGATGTGTAGACTCCTCTTCGACACTTTTAATTTTGTTTTTGTTTTTGGGGTTTTTTGGGTTTTTTTTTTTTTTTTTTTTTTTTTTTTTTTTTTTTTTTTTTTTTTTTTTTTTTTTTTTTTTTTTTTTTTTTTTTTTTGGCTTTTTTTTTTTTTTTTCTTTTTCTTGTTTTTTTTCTTTTTTGTGTTTTTTTTTTTTTTTGTTTTTTTGTTTTTGTTTTTGTTTTTTGTTTTTTTGTCTTTTTTTTTTTTTGTTAATTCTGAAATGAAAAAATAACAATTGGGCAAAGGCAGATATTGATTGTTTACCACTCACAATTTCACTACATACTAAAGTGAGTCTTGGTTATTGTTACCTTTATTTGTGCCAAGATTTTAAGTTGAATTTATTTTTTGATATTTGATTATAAAGAAAATTGCAATTTCTTTGTAACACAAGTCGTTCAAGGCAACATAGAGAAATCACAAATCACATGTATTTACATTAATTATTATGTCCATGGAACGAAACGAAAGAAAGCAGAGAGAAAGAAAGAAAAATAAAGAAAGAAAGAGAAAGAAAGAAAGAAAGAAAAAATAAAGAAAGAAAGAAAGAAAGAAAGAAGGAAAGGAAATAAAGAAGGAAAATAAAAATAAAGAAGATAATACTGTATACAGCTTTGAATTCGCCGAGCCCTTTGACGACCTCAAACTTATTCGCCCCGTCCTGAATTCGCCCCCCCCCCCTCCCTTCAAAATCATACGAAAGGGTACTAGAAAAATTGAAACAATCCAACATTGCATACACGTACGTGTTTATACCTGCTTGTTGCACGGATCAGCTGCAACCATTGGATTTAAAAGTGAACAAAGTCTTCAAAGATAATCTTAAAAAGCAATAATTGGTACGCAGATAAAGTGAATTCATCTCTACGGAAGTCAAAAAAATGCCGAGGTGTCTCTCTTCTATTAAAACTACTCGTGCTATGTGGTTGGAGAGTGCCTGTAGCGATCTTACTTCCGATTTGATAAAATCAGCATTCGAACTGGCTGGCATTTAAATGCGCATGCGGAGTTTGCAAGTGGTTGTCCATAAGCACATGAGCACGCTTTAGTTGTACCAGTATTTCATGACTGTAATATTCGCATAATTGCACGCCTGCCAATTTTTATAATTCATTTTGTGTAATTGTCTTTTAAATAATTTTATTAGACACCTGCATACCTTTATATCGACAAGGAATAAATGTTTTAAAATACCAGTGTTTTAACTAAGAGTGAAATAAAAATGCCCATTGAACTACTGGTTAAAATTCTTTCAGTTGTGACTAATGTTTGAAAAATATTCGCCCCGTTTTGAATTCGCCCTCCAATCAGGGGGCGAAAAGACCGCAAATAAAACGGGGGCGAAATTTTCCCTGTATACAGTAGCAGGAGGTTGGATGTTATCGTCAATAGTACGTTTTAATTTATAATAATAATATATAAATGAAATGCTAACTTTTTAACTGAATTAAACAGGTTATTTGTATTAGATATACTAGTACATGGATAGGTGGACTGGTGATTTTAACAATGAAATCTAGCAAAAATATACTCCCTTCTCATTTAATGCTGTGAAAAAAGTAAATTTACACCTTACAGCCGTCACCATATACGTGATATGATCATGGAGTAACTTATACTCCATACATAATAGTAACGATAATCAATCAACAAAACATCATAGAGGAGACACCCCCTCCCCCCTTTCCCCTCTTAGAAAATTACGATAGATCATAGAGGAAAATCAGAGCTTTGTAACAGTATACAGCGAAGAGAGTTTTCAATATTTAAATATTTTCACAGAGAAGGCACATATCGTATTACTGCCTTAAAATACGTAATTTTTAATAAACAATCAGCTTTAGGTCATAGCCATCGGAGTAAACGAAAGGTACATAGAAGTTAGGAATGACAACTCTAGATAGAGAGAAAACGGATATTAACTTTAAACATATTTTATTTACCATAATGAAATAGGAATAGGCAAATGATATAATAACATTTTAATCGGCGCTTTACATTCGTAAACATCGCAGATAATGTTCAGTATTTCATTATTTTCATTTCATTGCTTTGCTCGATCCATACACTTCGCTGGCTGTCACCATCAACATAAAGTGAAATGTTGAGTATTTTGTCTACATCGATCTACCTCGGTTTGTTAGGCCAGGATATTGTAAATATTGAAGAAAGTCCCCCTCTTTGCCCGGGATGTGTATATTGTTGTTGCCAGTTACGAGAACTCAACCATTCTTATCAGTACTGATGTCCAGGAGTTTTAATGATGGAGTGTGGATATGTGTACCGTTGTTCGTGGGGTTTCCCAAACATTATTATTTTTCCTCTGTCACACATGTACAAATCCTCGTTCACTTTATTCACAGCTAGTGCACATAGATTGGAAAACAAGTTTTAAATTCATCTACAACAGTCCCTTCAGTAATATACTGGATGACCCGATGTTCTTTACTGCCTGACGTCACGACGACGTCACCGTTACTTAGCGAGCAGATTCCCAGTGATGCGTACTGCGTGTGAAATAATGTATTTATTCCCCAAAATGTTGCTCTCTTTGAAGCTGATACAACTACAGTTATACAACTATAGTCAGTAATGAGGACATCTCAATCTAAAGTGATGGTGAATCTTTAGAAGTAGAAGTCTGTGTAAATAGTATCCAGTACTTTGACGTAATGGTCCATCAGATGTATACCTGTCCAATCAGTCCTCACCAAGGCCAGACCTGATGACGTAGTACAGGCGACGTAAGGTAAATTATAACCAGGATTGAATGATGATATTACTACGGGCGTGGATAATAATGGCGTAACAGGCGCGGACGCCTGTAGTGATGGTTTTTCGTAAATTCTGTACAGATGTGTTTCAGGTCCCCGAACATGGTGGAAATCGTTTGATCATCAGTTTAACCAGGAGTGTAACTAGGAGGTGACGGTCGGGTGAGTGCTGGAAGAGCTTTCATATCGGCGATATCAAGCTTATATTCTAATAGACTGATAACACACATTTGTACAAGTTCCTCTAGCACTGTTGTTCAATATTTCTTTTGAATTGTTCATACTCATGATTTATTGACCTTTCTTGTGCTTGAAGTGGTTTTTTTTTTTTTTTTTTTTTTTTTTTTTTTTAAAGATTTGCATGGGAAACCAAATCTTGGTCAGTTTTCTGGATGCTGTCCCTGTATTTGATCGTTGTTTATTTAGCTTCGAGAAGGATATTTTTCCATCGAGTCCAACATTCCTGAAGGGGCCCTCCCAATTCTGTTTTAACAATTTCTTTCTTATCACAGATTGCATGCGTGATGTTAAGGCATATGTTCCAAAACAAGGTTCATGACACATTCGGCACCCATAAAAGTGTGTTTCATACAAATTCGTTTTATTCCCTCTGAGAAAAGGACAAACTCGTGCGTATTCCTTTTCATTTCGCATCCGATGTCGAGAACGTTATTGCCTTAGGTATGTTGCTATGTTTTTGTTTTATATATCGAACAGATAACAACAACGGAGATAATAATAATAGTTTGGTATAAATACGAATCAAGGAAACTAAACAAATCAGGTAAACATGTGCAATTTCATCATTTGTAAACAACCCACCCCCCCCCACACGCACACCACACACACACACACACACACACACACACACACACACACACACACACACACACACACACACACACACACACACACACACACACACACACACACGAATTTGAGTTTGAGTGAGATTTTCTGTGAACGATAGTTATAACTTTTTATTGAGGATCAAAGAAGGGATTTTAATGAAACTTGATACTCAATGTTCCTTTTAAAGCTTTTGTGACAGGTTTGTCAAATAGTGTATCCAGGGTGGGGCTAAATACTTGGCAAAGAGAACCCTCCTTTGACAAACCGTCGTTAGGTTGTATGTGATCAACAAACAGAATTCGTTGGTGAACAGAAATATATAGAAGGGTATTTGTTTTAAAATTTGTGTCTAATTCCATTCCGAAATCAGGTCTTGATACTGCTTGTCCCGCTTTCCTACTTCGCCATACTTCCACATTTCTGAGACATTTCTTTTGATTTATGAGAAAGGAACAATGAAGCACATATCTGTGCACTTATTATTTTTGTTTTGGGGTTGTTGGTTTTTTTTTTTTTTTTTTTTTTTTTTTTTTTTTTTTTTTTTTTTTTTTTTTTTTTTTTTTTTTTTTTTTTTTTTTTTTTTTTTTTTTTTTTTTTTTTTTTTTTTTTTTTTTTTTTTTTTTTTTTTTTTTTTTTTTTTTTTTTTTTTTTTTTTATTTTTTTGGGGGGGGGGGGGAATTCTGTTTTTAAAGATGTATTTACATGTAGAAATTTCTCTTTCTCGACTGTGTACGAACATACGAAATGGTACTGAATCTAATCGTATTATTGCCTTGGTATGAAATGAAATCAACATCTTGTTTTACATAAAAATACACAAAACCAGTTTTTACCTTCTTTGCGGAACAAAATTGATTGATTGATTGATTGAATGAATGATTGATTGACTTTTGTTTAACGCCACGCTACGAATATTTCACGTATATGGTGACGGTATCTGCCTGATGCAGGGCATACACATTTTGACCTTTGCAATGAACCCACCCGAAGCAGCGAGGAATCTTTAACGTGCCATGCAAACCACGACACGGGGCCTCGGTTTATACTGTCTCATCCGAAAGGCAGGACTCGAACCCCGGCTTCCCGCGCGATATCACTGGGCCACGCCGACTTTTATTAATACAAGAAATTAAAGCATCATCATCATCTAAAGGACGAAAATTAAAAGAAGTGCCCCCCATTCCCACCCCCCCACCCCCCACCCCCCAAGAGAGAGAGAGAGAAAGAGAGAGAGAAAACACACACACACACACATACACACACAAAACGTCCAAAGTTTTGAATAAAAGTGAAAACAGAAGACATCTGACAAAGCTGTATGACACAAATCACCAAGGACCTGCACACACTCAAAAAATGATAATAGTAGAATATACAAGGAAAGAGATTACCAAAAAAAAAACCCCAAAAACAAAATCACTTCTTCACAGATTCCTCTAAGTCATTCCTATGCATTCATTTTGTCTCTGTAAGCAGCTGTACTGTAGAAATTTGTCAAAGGAGGGTACCCTATGTGACCTACTTTTGTCTGTGGTGACGCAACCTATTGATGGATCAGGACAACAACAAAAACATTCGTAGGGGACTATGACTACTGCAAAGTGTAAAAAGTGTAATCTTTTTATTTATGAGAAAACATTCATATATACAGAATTTTGATTCCTTTTTGTTTCACGTTATGTTCCTTGTTATGTTTCTGTATTATGCAAAGTTACAAGAAAAGGGAACGCTTTTTGTAGTGTATAAACGCTTGACCTTCAGTGCATGTTATATTGGTTCGATTCCAGGATTGCGCCAAAAAATGGTTAAGACGTAGTTTACCTCCTGTTTACATGTCGCTTTATAACTGAAAGTTATTGAGAGCACCGCTCTACCAACCAGAGCCAAGAGTTCTCCACATATGTGGAAATGTCACTCAGTCTAACGTATAGCACAGACATTCCAACCTAAGCGGTCTTTGTCATGCCATGTAAAATGAGATTTCGTATTTTAGTGTATCACCCAACGAGCCGTCTGTTCTATTCGTACCTTGGACCTTTGGGCCATGAACGAAGCCATCTACCACACGAGATACAGCGGCTAAACTTATAATATGTATAAATAAAAATATTTATCAGCCATATATATATAAAGGGGGGTCTCATGCTCACTTTTCAGAAAGAGGTGTTTAGGCACGTTATGGAATGTAAAAAGTTACCTATTGTGTTGTTTTATTTTCATATGTATGTCTCTTTTATTTACTTTTTTTTTTCTTCCGATTTCCTACATGACTATGATCACGTAACCGATACACTGTGAGAAGTGAACCCTTTTAATTGTTGGAGATTATTATTCACATATATTCATGGACAGATTCATGCTATGAAACAAGAAAGAAAAAGATAGATAGATAGATAGATAGATAGATAGATAGATAGATAGATAGATAGATAGATAGATAAATAGATAGATAGATAGATAGATAGATAGATAGATAGATAGATAGATAGATAGATAGATAGATAGGTAGATAGATAGATAGATAGATAGATAGATAGATAGATAGATAGATAGATAGAGATAGATAGATAGATAGATAGATAGATAGATAGATAGATAGATAGATAGATAGATAGATAGATAGACAGACAGACAGATAGATAGATAGATAGATAGATAGATAGATAGATAGATAGATAGATAGATAGATAGATAGATAGATAGATAGATAGATAGATATGTAGATAGATAGATAGATAGATAGATAGATAGATAGATAGATAGATAGATAGTTAGATAGATAGATAGATAGATAGATAGATAGATAGATAGATAGATAGATAGATAGATAGATAGATAGGTAGATAGGTGGATAGATAGATAGATAGGTAGATAGATAGTTAGATAGATAGATAGATAGATAGATAGATAGATAGATAGATAGATAGATAGATAGATAGATAGATAGATAGATAGATAGATAGATAGATAGATAGATAGATAGATAGATAGATGGATAGATAGATAGATAGAGAGATAGATAGATAGATAGATAGATAGATAGATAGATAGATAGATAGATAGATAGATAGATAGATAGATAGATAGATAGAGATAGATAGATAGATAGATAGATAGATAGATAGATAGATAGATAGATAGATAGATAGATAGATAGATAGATAGATAGATAGATAGATAGACAGACAGACAGACAGAGATAGATAAATATATAGATAGACAGACAGACAGACAGACAGACAGACAGACAGACAGACGGACAGATAGATAGATAGATAGATAGATAGATAGATAGATAGATAGATAGATAGATAGATAGATAGATAGATAGATAGATAGATAGACAGACAGACAGACAGAGATAGATAAATATATAGATAGACAGACAGACAGACAGACAGACAGACAGACAGACGGACAGATAGATAGATAGATAGATAGATAGATAGATAGATAGATAGATAGATAGATAGATAGATAGATAGATAGGTGGACCATATCTTGAACACCACATTTTACTTGTTATGAATAAAGTGGTAACTTTAAATCCAATGCATTAAACACATGTATGTCTTAAATATTTACAGATAGGTGAAATGTTGGTATTAATTAACCCGAGAATCTATTCTGTTGTTATTTTATGTTGTAAAGGGGGTAATTTTACATCATGTCCGTACGACTTAGATGGAACCTTCCCCTCCTTCCCTCTCAGAAAATTCGTTTTCGGCGGACTTCTTGATCAGCGCCAGTGTATGCACGCGTGTATAACTCTGTATCTATTTGATTACTTGCAAACGAAAACACAAAGAAGGCAAATATCATATAATTGCATGGAAAATATATACTACGTTAAAGCCCATTTTCATCGACGTTGACAAAATGGAATCAGGATATGAATGTAAGGAGCAACAACTCTAGATATATCATAGGGGAAAAAAAACTCCGCCATTGGTATATGTAAAGGGCATAGATAATGGTCAGTATTTCACCAATTTAACTTTTCCTTCAACCTTCCCGATCCATGCACGTCCCTCGCTGTCTACATCAACGTACTTCGGCTTGTTTACTCCAGGATATTGTAAAAATTGGAGGAAGTTCCCATTTTTGTCCAGAATGTGTATTTTGTTGTTATTGATGTCGGAAATGAAAACAAGGCCATTCGAAACAGGACTGACGTCCCAGGGCTCGAATGATGTAGTATCGGAGCCTGTATATGTGTACCGTAGTCCGTGGTCTTTCCCAATTACTAATAATCTTCCTCTGTCACACACGTACAGATCCTCGTTCACTTTATTCACAGCTACGGCACATGGATCGGAAAACAAGTTTGGATCAAATTCATGTACTACTCTACCTTTAATACTGTACTGGATGACCCGGTGTTCTTTGCTGCCTGACGTCACGACGACGTCACCGTTACGTAGCGAGCAGATTCCTAGTGACTCGAACTGCGTGTTAAATAATGTATTTAATCTCCATGATGTCACTCCCTTTGAAGCTGACGTGACACGGCGATTGCCAGTAATGAGGACATCTCCATTTAAAGTGGCGGTGAGTCTATTGAAGTAGAAGCCTGAGTTGATAGTATCCAGTACTTTGCCGTAAGGGTCTATCAGTTGTATACGTGTCAAACTAGTCTCCACCGAAGCCCGACCTGAGGACGTGGTACAAGCGATGTATGGTTCCAAAGAAAGAAACTCATAATCATAACCATCACCATTATTAGAAGTGAATGATGATACTACTACTGGCGTGGATAGTAATGGCATAACAGACGAGGGCGCTTGCGAAAGATCTGTGATATTTCCTGCATCGCATGAGACTTTTTAAACTAAATTCTCTACAGATGAGGTCAGGCTTCCGATCATGGCGGATATCGTATTATCATCAATTTGGCCAAGACTGTAACTAGGAGGTGACGTTCGGGTGAGTGCTGGAAGGGCTTTCATATCGGCAATATCAAGGTTATGTTCTAATAGACTAATATCACTTATTTGTACAAGTTCCTCTAGTTGTTCAATATTTCTTTTGAATTGTTCATACTTATCGTTTATTGAGTTTTCTTCTACTTGAAATGTCATTTCTCTCTTTTCGCTGATTTCTCTGTTCGCTCCGAATTTTCGCTAAGCTCTTGTCTACGGCATCATGAATACGATTTGCATGGGAAACCAAATCTTCGTCAATTTTCTGGATGTTGGATGCATACTCTTCCGCTGTTTGTTTGGCTTCGAGTAGGAGATTTTTCTATTGTGCCAGACAATCCTGAAAGGGTCCTCCCAACTCTTTTTTTACGCTTTCTGTCTTATCACGGATGGCGTCCTCCATTTCGACCATGTCATGCCCCTTATGTGGTGTTAAGGCACATGTTAAGCAACATGCTTCATTACATGGCTTGCACCAACAAACATACTTGTTGTCAGTGTGCTTCTGACAAATTTGTTTTTCCCTCTCTGAGTATGGAACAAACTTGTGGGCTTTTCTTTTCATTTCGTGCTTCTCTTTACACTCGGTACAGAGAACGTCTTCACAATTCAGACATTGAAATTGCGCAGAGTTACCACAGCCATCGACCTCCCATGGACTCGGTCGCTGGTGATCTGCCATTTATTTCTACAAAACGAAACAAATAATACGGAATTTTCAGAAATGAATTTCATTGTGAAAGAAAGATAACTCCTACATTTGCCAAAAGAAAAAAAAGGGGGAAAATCGAACCTTGGAAGACTTTCTACAAAAGAACGGAATTCTTAGAGAGGATTAGAGAAAATACACACTGTTTACAAAGACTGTCTGCATTAACCATAAAACTTTTATCGGGACTGGGAAGGGAGAGGGGGTGCTGTAATCAACCCCTACCCCCTCTGCTGGGTCTGAAATTTATACAGATATGTTATGGTTAAAATAGACTTTGTTGTTCAAGAATCATGAAATTGAAGGGCGTGGCAAAATCCCATCCTCACTTTCAATGAAGTCTGATACGATAAACAGGAAACTGATGTAATGCAATATAGTGACTAACCACAAGGCGTAATACTTAGACTAGATATCACAAAAACACTTACATAAAGGATTTCTTAAATGTTCTGACCAACAATCTGACTTTCTCCCTGTTTACATCCTTAATACAATTAAGGTTAAAGGTCAATTTGAAGAAAAAGAAAGTACGACTGAATCAGAAAGATGGTCGATATGTAAACGATTCTTTAAGATCATAGAGGAGTTCCTCCTGATACGGATTCAGTGTTCTTATATTCTAATGATGCCCATACATGCTTCTATAGAGTGGTGTGAGTGAGGGGAATTCCAATTTTTCATATCGAGGCTCATCTTTTTCTTAGATTGCTATAAATAGCAGGTATAACTGTTTGTCAGGTGGTTGACTTGTGATCAAATGGTCAAAGTGGTACGAGATCCACTGATGGTTCGTTATTGTTTTGGATTCATAAGACAGTATAAACCGACGCTCCGTGTTACGAGATAGCATAAACTGAAAATGATTTGGGGGAGGAGGTACAAAAAGAGTTGCGTGAACCCGAAAATGTTTTACCTATTTTCAGAGATTGAATTCGTTTGTCCTCAATTTCGAGGGCTGGATATTATATTTTACCACTTATCTACGAAATTTTGTGTACATGTTTGTATATGTGTGTGTGTGTGTGTGTGTGTGTGTGTGTGTGTGTGTGTGTGTGTGTGTGTTTGTGTGTGTGTGTGTTTGTTTGTGTGTGTGTGTGCGTGTGTGTTGGGTGAGGGGGGGGGGGGGGGTAGAGATTGAGTTAAGGGAGTACGTAGAACGAAAAATATTCGTACCAAAGACATTTCCTGCATTTTCACCAACTGTCATTATCATTATTAATATTATTATTATTATCACATTAATTTTCTTACATTGGGAGCCGGAGCATTTCTTATTTTTATTTTTGTATTATTATTATTTTTTTTTTTTTTTTTTAGGCCCACCTCCCTAAAAATTAAATGGTTGTTACTATGGTTTTTGTTTGATACATAGAACAGACAGCAACAATAAGGGAAATAATAATAGTTTGGCATAATTACGAATCAATGAAACAAATCAAGTAAGCATATGCAGTCTCGTCAGTTCTACCCAACCCCCCTCCCCCTCTTTCCTTCCCCACCACACGTAGACAAACTTTAGTTTAAGCGAAATCTCAAGTGAACTATAGTCATAACTTTTTGTTAAGGATCAATGAAGAGATTTTTTATGAAACTTGATAGTCCATGGTCCTTATAAGGCTTTTGTGTTTCTCAGAAAGTGACATCAAATGGTGGATCCAGGGTGGGGCCACATACTTTCCAGTCAAGATCTTCATCTTCAAACCGGTTGCATGTGATCAACAAACAGAATTCATTGGTGAACAGAATGATATAGAAAGTAATGTGATTTAACATTGGCGTCTAATTCCATTCCGAAATCAGTACTGTTTCTGTGTCATTTTTCTTGATTTATTTAATATAATGAAGCAATTGAACTTTTATTTGTAAACGTTTTTTATAAACCAGAATGAAATTTTAACAAGTAAGTTGAATATATTTTGTTTATCAAATATTGGCCTTAAATATTTTGGAGTATAGTGATAACGACGTCATTCCTATTGCCATAATTCATATTATTATTGTATATTACATTAACAACCATGAAATCATCATAAATTGTGGGATCTTATTTAATCTCCCCTGTCGACCTACACAGAATACGTAGACTATGAGACTATGTAAAGAAAGTGATTTGAAAATCAGTCAACAACATCTCCACACTATTTTGATGCCAATTCCACTCAATATTACGCTTTGATATGTGACGTTACCAGATTCCTCTACCGTTTTTGGATTTGATTACAACGTGGCATGTCGACGTATACTTGTACGATTTCCTCACACGCATACCTCTCCCTACATGGTTAAGAGCAAGGCGATAGGTTGTATGGGATCTTCTCTAATAAATCCTCAATCTGTTTACTTCCCAGTAATAACTAAATATAATTACTTGTTGGATCTAACGAGTATTGATTGTGACAGAGAGGAAGACAGTATGATCAGGGGAGAGTGATCGGAGAGGGGAATATATACCACCATGATATACTGCCGCTACAAGCTGCTAAGGCTACCAACATCAAGAGCGGAACCGGAAATACTGGTAGTGTGGTCTCTGTGTTTATATATGTATAGTGGGTGTAGACTCGTTAAATTTTATCTAATCTTTTGGAAACAAAAGAGTTTTAGCGGAACCGGAAACAGAAATATACAATGTATATGGTACACATATTGACAGAAAAAAGAGGAGTTACTGGCTGAGTTATGTGGCAGAAGTCACCATAGAGCTATACAATACATGAATATAAATAATATACTAGAACATATATCACATTACAAAAATATTTGATTGTAGTGCAATTACGATACCGACTTAGGACGGTCATTTAATTTGACAAAAGCCAAACATATGGTGTGGTTAACCGGTTTACGGGCCCACCTTCCCACTCACCGTAACAGCAGAACAATCAAAGGACGTACATTTAAAAATTTATAAATAATCATCCATGTAAAGAACAAGGGTCAACAGGTATCGCATATTGAGAGGTCATAAAAATATAAACACGTAAGGTATTGTAAAATACATAATGGTATAAAAATATATGTGACATCAACATGATAAACCGTGCTCTGCCAGTCTGAAAGCGAGCTAAGACCCTAGATCTGTAGGAGTCCCGACTAACAGTCAGAGGGGACGAGGTTCAGGACCATGTCTCCTCTGAAAGAGGTTTGGACAAGGCCCGTCATATAGTCCCCACCGCCCTGTTAGTCAGCGTGCAACGTTCAAGTAAAAGTCTGCATAAGGCTGTAGAGGGGCCAAATACAAGACCTATAGTCTTTTTGATGATCTCAATATCATATTCTCTATTTATAAGACGTTTGATTATTTTATTACATGATAAAATAACGTTATCGGAGCCTTTTACTTTCCTTAGTTTATATACGAGATCACCGTAAAAATAAGGATGGGGAATTCCATTGGATACATACTGTTGAAAAGAAATATTTCCAAATTTAGATAGAAGTTCTGAATAAGATCTGAAGAATTTGCCGAATGTTTTTCTTAGCTTGTGATATCTGTAACCCTGAGTTAAAAGTTTAGTAGTAATTTGTAAATTTCGTTTATGAAAGTCCAAAACATCGGTACAGCCTCTGACAAATCGAACTAATTGAGATATATAGATACCATATGATGGGAGTCGAGGGACATCGCCATCCAAGTAAGGGAAATTTACAATAGGAAATCCAAAATCCTCACGTTTATCATAAATATTAGTATATATTAGGTGGTTGATAATTTTGATGTTTAAATCTAAGAAAGGTGTAGATTTATCTCAAGTATTAGCTTTATTCAATGTGAACTCTGGTGGATAAATTTCTGATATAAATTGTTCGAATTCAGGGTTGTCGATAACCAAAATATCATCCAGATATCTACAAGTATTATTGAATTTGTCAATGAGGTCAAAACGTTTTGATTTTTGAAGAGAAACCATAAAATCCCTCTCATAACAATAAAGAAATAAATCTGCTATCAGAGGCGCGCAGTTAGTACCCATAGGAATCCCAACTATTTGTTGATATATCTTGCCATCAAATTGCACAAAAATATTATTCATGAGAAAATCTAGTGCTTTACATAATTCCTTGCAAGTCCAGTATTTATATGAAGTATATTGTTTGTTGGAAAAGAATCCGGAGTTATTGGAAGTACATATGTACGTTTTAGATTCTCTGTGAAAACACCATTGTATAAGAGACAGCAACTTGCTTTTAATCAAATCATGAGGCAGAGATGTATAAAGTGTAGAAAAATCAAATGTAGAAATTTGAGTCGCTTTGAAATTTAGCGAAAGAAGTTTGTTTATAACTTCATGAGAATTTTTAATCGACCAAAAGTAATTGATGTTACTATTATGAAATGCGACATCACAGTATTTGATAATATGATCTTTTATAGCAGTTAGAGCAGACGTAATATGCTTCGATAGTACCGTAGTAGAGCAGTGGCTAGAATTACATATGAAACGTGATTTATATGGACTTTTATGTAGTTTTGGGAGCCAATATATGGTTGGTAGATCAGATTTATCAGTTTTAATTTTGAAGTCGGACATGGTCATGAGGTGATCGTGCAAGGTGCTGTCTTTTGAGGTAGGGCTTTCCACATATGTATGAGTGGAGTTTAATTCGTTTTTAAGTACTTCAATATAATATAGTTTTCAAACAACTATTATGTTATTACCTGCTTTATCAGCAGGAACAAAGACATATTTAGCATGTAAGTCAGCTATCTTCTTTTTAATAGAATTTGCCGTCAATGTATTAGGCTGTTGAAATAAATGCGGATTTTCCGTAAAGTTCTTAATACGGATATCGACAATTCTTAAAATCTCGTATTTCCAATCATTAAGAGCATGAACCTTTACCTGTTCTTTTTTTTACACCAACGTTTACAATATGTAGTTAAAGCATCTTCTATAACGTCACGGCATTTATTGAAATCTATCCTGGACGGTAACCTATATTTAGGTCCTTTTCCAAAAAGGGTGCGCAATTTCTTGTCCGAAATACAGTTTAGGTCACCAGTAATAACATGACCTGCCGGTTTATAAACATATTTAGATTTATCACAAGAACACGACGAAGGAATAGAGTCTGAAACATCAGGGTTAGATGTAACTTGATTATAATTTAGAATAAGATTTCTTATAGGCTTTTTGTACTGGTAACAAATAAGTGGAGGTTCTAAATTCTCAAAATATTGGGGGATTTTAGATGTGACTCTATGATCACGGAAAATATTAGAAATGTTAAGTAGATCGAAGCCTTTATTAATAAATTTAATTTTGAGAAATTGCTGCTTGGGTGGAAGGGACGGAATACGAGGAAAGAGTTTATTATATGAAAATAAAATAATCAAATTGAGTTTATATCAATCAGAATTGCGTAAACTTCGAAGATCAGCTTCGTCCAGGATAGATTTCAATTCATTTACCGGAATAGAGGATAGTGCATGCAAAAGTTCATGACGGCCATTATTTTTTGCGATAAATAGAAGATCGTTTAATGACCTATTTAAACGATTACGTTTTCTGATGTTACGATTACGGCGACGACCATGTGAACCGAAAACGTGCGCTCGAAATAAAATAGACCTTGTACCTATACATAATACATATGAAATAGTAAGCCGAATCGGAAAACGGAACACGAATTAAAATCGTTATATTTCATTTGTATTTCAAATAATTACCATGTTATCTTAAATGTGACGCTTTATAACGGTGTGAGTGGTACCGGAAATGCGTTTACTACACTGAGTGGTTCTAGTACATACAGTTGTGTGTTATTCTCAAAAGCTGTCAACTTTTTTCCAGTGCGGGAATCACTGAATTTCAGGGGATGTGTATATATGCATTGCATGCTACCTTCAGAAACGACAAGAATTGGTTTTAAACGAGGATGCGTTAACCATAGTGACCCTTAATAGTATGTGCATGGCATACCTAATACAATTTTGCAATGCTATACATTTCAAGAACTGTAAATATGTTATATGTTCAATATAAACTGCAAAAACAATATTGATAAAGTTATAATTTTTCCGGGAAAAATAGACCTTTAAAAAGTCTAAGTGAAGGCATTGGAGACATAATAGACGCAAATGCGAACGTAGAAAATAGGGAGGAATAAGGCATACCTGTTAATAGATTAAAAAGGAATAATTATATTGCACTGAAAGACTGAAAAATATCATGAAATAAAAAAAAAATGAACGGGGCAAAAAATCCGACAAACTTGTTTTAAACATAATATCAATCGCATTTCGTTTATTTCATTCTTCATTTTTGTTCTCAGAATAAGAGAATTTAATAGTTTATTGGCAGTGACCACTGGAGCCACCACCAGAAGTAAGCACCACCAGAACGCAACTACATCTCTAACTGACATGTACAGCTGGCGAACCCCATTCTGGATAAAATTTACAATGTAGACCAGCATGCATAGTTCTGGTATAAAACACTCTTATCAATCATCTTAAAGTCCTGCAAAGTATTCACTGAATGAAATATTTCTTAAATTTTTTGTGTATTTAAGGCATTCGGAGTAAGTTAGCTAACCAAGCATGAGCCACTCATTTTTGATAATACTATTGATTATTATTAAAATCATTGTGTGTGGTAAAGATATACACTGATTGAATTCTGTATGAAGATACATATTGATGAAGTACAGTACATACAATAGTGAAGTAAATACCGATGTAAACTACTTATCAATCTAATTCTATACTAATATACTAATGATTATTATTAAGATCATTGTGTGTGGTAAAGATATACACTGGTTGAATTCTGTATCAAGGTACATGTTGATGAAGTACAGTACATACAATAGAGAAGTAAATACCGATGTAAACTACTTATCACTCTAATTAAAATTACTGTGTTACTGAGCAGTGTTAAAACCAAATTGACCGAAAAGTGAACCAAAGAACCTATCTAAGGACAGAGCTATGCATGAGGTAGATACTCCATAGTTTTAGAGTGATTTTCTGAATCTGATGACAGAAAATCTCATGTCAGTACAAAAGCACTGAAAACTAGACTTATGATGCCCTCAGGGATTATCAGTCCACCAGCAGTGACACCAGCCTAGTGGTTATAATAAATATAGAACATATATCAGATGACGTCACAATAATTGACACCTCGGTCATACCTAGGACAACATTGAAAAATGTATAACATCACGAAATTCAATACATATTCCTCAAATACATAGCCGGATCTAAAAGTTTTAGAAGGGAGGTTTTGCTTTTGCACTATTCGGTCCACCTAGAAATGGTCGAAAATGACATTCATGAATCCTACAATTACATTTTCCAATCAAAGTTGGGGGTGCAAACCACCCCACACACATACACCACCACCACCACAAAATCCACCAGTTCAATATTATTCACTGTTGCAAAAGTATATTCAACTACTATGTTGGTTCAGCATTTTGCTGTGGCATGTTGTGCAAGATTGGATTTTCTTGAAAAGCAGTGCGCCTTTCAGGCTCCGTTGGTAAAACTCTACCCAAATGGTAGACATTTCTATTTATACTCAACGCAATAAATTCAAATGAAAATAACGTTTGCATGATGTCATTATGAAGTTGAACATAAACAATTTCGAAAATTATTTCATCATTCTCACTTCATTGTATATTGGTAATGAAATACTGGTATTTAAATATTTATAAGTTTGCTATTCTTGAGCATCGGCCCAATCCGCTCGATAGCAGTCAAAGAATGTTACAATCGGCCCAAATCAGCCGGCTGATGGCAGTTAGGGTTTTAATAGATGTAAGTTCTAAAATGGTATCTCTGTGTATAAATCAAGGTTCTAAAACAGAATCTCCATGTAGAGATAAAGGTTCTAAGATAGACTCTGTATGTAAACAGCAAGGTTCTAAAATAGAATCTCCATGTAGAGATAAAAGTTCTAAGATAGACTCTGTATGTAAACAGCAAGGTTCTAAAATAGTATCTCCATGTAGAGATAAAAGTTCCAAGATAGACTCTGTATGTAAACAGCAAGGTTCTAAAATAGAATCTCCGTGTAGAGATAAAAGTTCTAAGATAGACTCTGTTTGTAAACAGTAAGGTGCTAAAATAGTATTTCCATGTAGAGATAAAAGTTCTAAGATAGACTCTGTATGTAAACGGCAAGGTTCTAAAATAGAATCTCCATGTAGAGGTAAAGGTTCTAAGATAGACTCTGTATGTAAACAGCAAGGTTCTAAAATAGAATCTCCGTGTAGAGATAAGAGTTCTAAGATAGACTCTGTATGTGAACAGCAAGGTTCTAAAATAGAATCTCCGTGTAGAAATAAAAGTTCTAAGATAGACTCTGTATGTAAACAGCAAGGTTCTAAAATAGTATCTCCATGTAGAGATAAGAGTTCTAAGATAGACTCTGTATGTAAACAGCAAAATTCTAAAATTGAATATTTGTTAATGGATCAATGTTCTAGGTTGCTGTCTCTGAGTATAAATGAAGTTTGTTATGTGGGAATCAAGGTTCTAAGATAGAATCTCCATGAAGAGATCAAGTTTCTGAGATTATATCTTTATACGGAAATGAAGGCTTTAAGATAGACTCTATATGCAGACATCAAGATTCCAAGATGGTATATTTCTTAATAGATCAAGATTCTACGATAGTATCTCTATGTAGAAAACGTAAAAGAGGCGGAAGCGCCGAAGGCTAAACCATATTTCATAGTTCATCGAATAAAAGGACAATGTCGTGTATAGTGTCATATTCAGATAAATGCGAACCCCAATAAAATAGAGGTGACATCAGGTGCCCGGGATGAATAAGCATGTCCTGGTTGCATACTCTATGATGGTATCTCCATGTAGAGATCAAGTTTTTAAGGTGGAATCTCTATGTAGAGATCAAGTTTTTGTGATTGTATACTTGTTAATAGATCGAGGTTCTAAGATGCTCTCATTATGTCTAAATCAAGGTTCTAAGATGATATCTATGTATGGAAATCAAGGTTCTAATATACTATCTCTATGCATAAATCATGTTCTAAGATCGACTTTTTAGAGAGATCAAAGTTCTTAGATAGAGTCTCTATGTAGAGATCAGGGTTCTAAGATAGATTCTCTATGTAGAGATCAAAGTTCTAAGATAGACTCTTTATGTAGAGATCAAGGTTTTAAGATAAACTCTCTGTGTAGAAGTCAAGGATCTACGATACACTCTCTATGTAGAGCTCAAGATACTAATATAGACTTTCTATATAGGGATCAGAGTCCTAAGATAGACTCTCTTTGTGAAGATCAAGGTCCTAAGATAGACTCTCTATATAGAGATCAAGGTTTTAAGATAGACTCTCTATGTAGAGATCAAGGTTCTAAGATAGGCTCTCTATGTAGGATCAGGGTTCTAAGATAGACTCTCTATGTAGAGATCAAGGTTCTAAAATAGACTCTCTATGTAGATGTCAAGGTCCTAAGATAGACTATTTATGTAGAGATGAAGGTTCTAAGACAGACTCTCTATGTAGAGATCAAGGTTCTAAGATAGACTCTTTATGTAGAGATCAAGGTCCTAAGATAGTCTCTCTATGTAGAAATGAAGGTTCTAAGATAGACTCTGTATGTAGAGGTCAAAGTTATAAGATAGACTATCTATGTAGACATCAAGGTTCTACAATAGACTTAATATGTAGAGGTCAGGGTTCTAAGATACACTTTCTATTTAGAGGCCGAGGTTCTAAGATATACTCTTTATGTAGAGGTCAAGGTCCTAAGATAGACTCTCTATGTAGAAGTCAAGTTTCTAAGATAGACACTCTATGTAGAGATCAGGGTTCTAAGATAGATTCTCTATTTTGAGGTCAAGATTATAAAATAGACCCTCTATGTAAAGATCAAGGTTCTAAGATAGACTCTCTATGTAGAGATCAGGGTTCTACGATAGACTCTATATGTAGAGATCAAGGTTGTACGATGGACTCTCTATGTAGAGGTCAACGCTGTTAGATAGGCTCTCTATGTAGAGATCAAGGTTCTACGATCGACTCTCTATGTAGAGATCAAGGTCCTACGATAGACTGTCTATGTAGAGATCAAGGTACTAATATATACTTTCTATAAAGAGATGAAGGACCTAAGATAGACTCTCTATGTAGATATCAAGGTCAAAAGATAGACACTCTATGTAGAGATCATGGTCCTAAGATAGACACTCTATGCAGAGATAAAGGTTCTGAGACAGGCTCTCTTTTGAGACATGAAGGTTCTAAGATAAAGTCTCTATGTAGAGATCAAAGTTGTAAGATAGGCTTTCTATGTAGATGTCAAGGCTCTAATATAGACTCTCTATGTAGAGATCAAAGCTCTAAGATAGACTCTCTATGTAGAGATCAAGGTTCTAAGATAGACTCTCTATGTAGAAATGAAGGTTTTAAGATAGACTCTCTATGTAGAGATCAAGGTTCTAAGATAAACTCTCTGTGTAGAAGTCAAGGATCTAAGTTACACTCTCTATGTAGAGAAGAAAGTCCTAAGATAGACTCTCTATGTAGAGATCAAGGTTCTAAGATAGACTCTCTATGTAGATATCAAGGTCCTAAGAGAGACTCTCTATGTAGAGATCAGGGTTCTAAGATAGACTTTCTATTTAGAGGCCAAGGTTCTAAGATATACTCTTTATGTAGAGGTCAAGGTCCTAAGATAGACTCTCTATGTAGAAGTCAAGTTTCTAAGATAGACCCTCTATGTAGAAATCAGGGTCCTAAGATAGATTCTCTATGTTGAGGTCAATATTATAAGATAGACTCTCTATGTATAGATCAAGGTTCTACGATCGACTCTCTATAATGAGATCAATTTTCTAAGATAGACTCTCTATGTAGGGATCAAGGTTCTGAGATAGACTCTATATGTAGACATCAAGGATTTAAGATAGACTCTCTAAGTAGAGATCAAGGTACTAACATAGTCTCTCTATCTAGAGATCAGGGTTCTAACATAAACTCTCTATGTAGAAATAAAGGGTCTAAGACAGACTTTCTATGTAGAGATGAAGGTTCTACGATAGACTGTATATGTAGAGATCAAGGTTCTGAGATAGGCTCTATGTAGAAATCAAGGTTCTAAGATAGACTCTCTATGTAGAAATCAAGGTTCTAAGATAGACTCTCTATGTAGAGGTCAAGGTTCTAAGATAGACTGTGTATGTAGATATCAAGGTTCTAAGATAGACTCTCTATGTAGAAATCAAGGTTCTAAGATAGACTCTCTATGTAGATATATAAGTTCTAAGATAGACTCTCTATGTAGCAATCAAAGTTGTAAGATAGACTCTCTATGTAGATATCAAGGTTCTAAGATAGACTCTCTATGTAGAAATCAAGGTTCTAAGGTAGACTCTACATAGAGATCAAGGTTCTAAGATGGATTCTCTATACAGAGATCAAGGCTTTAAGATGACATATGTATTAATGTATGAAGGCTTTTTAAACATTTTTATCTCTCTGTATAAATCAGGGTTCTTTGTATGGGATTCAAGGTTCTGGAATGGTTACTCCGTGTAGAGATCAATGTTCTAAGATAGTTTCATTCTATGGAAATCAACTTCCTAAGATGGACTCTCCATGTAGAGATCAAGGTTCTAAGATAGACTCTCTATGTAGAGATCAAAATTTTAAGATGGATTCTCTATGTAGACATCAAGGTTTTAAGATGGATTTTCTATACAGAGATCAAGGCTTTGAGATGGCATATTAATTAATAGACGAAGGGTATTTAAGCATGTTATCTCTGTGTATAAATCAAGGTTCTTTGTACGGGAATCAAGGTTCTGGGATGGTTACTCCGTGTAGAGATCAACTTCTAAGATAGTTTCATCGTTTGGAAATCAACTTCCTAAGTTAGACTCTCTATGTAGAGATCAAGGTTCTAAGATAGACTCCATATGTAGAGATCAAGGTTCTACGATAGGCTCTCTATGTAGAAGTCAAGGTTCTAAGACAGACTATCTTTGTAGAGATCAAGGTTCTAAGATAGACTCTCTATGTAGAGATCAGGGTTCTAAGATAGACTCTCTTCGTAGACATGAAGGTTATAAGATAGACTCTCTATGTAGAGGTCAAGGTTCTAAGATAGACTCTCTGTGTAGATATCAAGGTTCTAAAATAGACTCTCTATATAGAGATCAAGGTTGTAAGGTAGACTTTCTATGTAGAGATCAAGGTGTCTAAGAGAGATTATCTATGCAGAGACCAATGTTCTAAGACAGACTCTTTTTGTAGACATCTAGGTTCTAAGATAGACTCTCTATGTAGATATCAAGGTTCTAAGGTAGACTGTGTATGTAGATATCAAGGTTCTAAGGTAGACTGTGTATGTAGAGATCAGGGTATTAATTTAGACTTTCTGAGATCAAAATCCTAAGATAGACTCTCTTTGTAGAGATCAAGGCTCTAAAATAGATTTTCCATAGAATAGAGCACCATTAAAGCATCACATAATACATCTGCATTTTATTATCCTACGTGTTACTATATTTCTAATCTAATTGTGGTAAATTTAGATTACCTTTGATTCTGCTGAGATAGTTCAGTCTTCCTCTTCAATTGTTTGTGGTTCGCACATGTATTTGTTGATACCCATCCTACCTCCTTTCATTAATTAACCAACTAAAGTTGTATTGAGTTTTGATGATATGTGAAAATTCTGTAACAAGTTCAAGAAGCATATCTTTATGATGTTATCTTTCTTTTAACCAGTTCATCAAAAAGGAGTTGCGAAGACAATGTATTTTAAATTAATCTAATTCCAAGGGTCATTATTCCTGTAAACTTTTGAACAGCGTTCCCTTTCCATTATGCAAATCTTCAAATGGTGGTATTGAACAAAGTTTCATAAAAATTATCCCGAAGCTTTAGAAGGTGTCAGCGATTATTTATTAATACCTATGTATAAAGAAATGCTGAAATTAAAAATTCATAACCAATTTAAAACATATCATTACAATTTCAAAGATAAAATCAGTAGATCAGTTATGATGTTGAAAGTATCTACCGGAATTATAGCTAAAGTGATTAAAGTCAAGCTTAAACATATGAAAGTGACGTATCAATGAAGCCAGTGTGGGTTGGTGGATTAGGTGCTAGGCTCGAGATGTCCCGGGTTTGACTCCTGCACTTGACGCACTGCTGCTCTGTCTTTCGGATGAGACAGTAAAACCAGAGGTCTCGGACGGTGGACGTGGCACTGCTTCGGGTGGGTTCGTTGCAAAGATCTAAATGTCTGAATTTGCACGCAACGCATCCGGCAGATGTCATCACCATATATGTGAAATAATCGTGGAGTGACGTAGAACAGTATTCACTCAATCAATCAATCACTCAACTTATCATTTAATTTTCTTTGTGTTCATGGTCTGGCGGCGAATCTAGCAGATTGGTGATAAAATAAAATTCAGTTGATTTCTGCATTAACAACATTTTTAGTTCAGATCTGTCACAATTGATGGAACAACTTTAATTCCTCTGGAATATGAAACCCTTTTCCATTTATGGAACAGTGATTCCCGTGAGTTTATCACTTTAATTTGTTTTATACATGTATAACGAATTCAAAGTACAAAAGAAATCGCACTTCACTTAAAAACTATAAAATATAAGGTATAATTTACAATATAACTAGGTCTATCAATTAGTCAAAAATACAGTGCTGTTCAGAAATGCATGTAGTCAGATATGAAACAAAACCGGAACCGTCTGCTACTAGCCAATCGCTCGACAATAGACACTGATAACTAATTTCTTTGGCATCATACCCGACTATTCAAACAGATTTGTCACCAGAGCAGGTACTGCCTCCGATCCAATTCCCTGAACCTCTTTCAACATTGTGGCACACACGTGCACCAGTCAACATGTATATATATATAGGATCCATTTCTTAAATCAATGAAAATCACGCATACTATACCATAATATCCTTCCTTTCTTCATTAAAATCTGCGAATGACCTCAAATCATGACTGCATGGTGAAAAAGGCCACTATTGCTTATAGCAAAGCAGTTAATTTTACATTCTCATTAACAGGCATACTTCCATACACTGGACTAAAGCTGCCTTCACTCTGGAAATGAATTTGAAAAAAAAAATACCTAAAAAATATTGTACAGTCAAACCCAGATATGTCTAAGTCGGAGGGACCATGAAAAAATACTTTGGAGATATCCAAATTTCGAGTTAGGATCAGAAATTTTGAAGTTGTTATCGTACGCCGGTACATTTGACACGTGTAATTGTTATAGTGCGTGATGTATTCATGGAGAAATACGCGTTAATGTACATAGTTACACAATAATTAATCTAAATCTCATCATACCTTTTATTTATAAATATATAAAGAGACCCCCAAACTGAAAACGTCATGTTTGGTTCTTAGTAAATTTGTATGTTAAATTCAATACAGGACATAACTGTCGTATACTATACTTAAAACACCAAGGACGGACTGATGCATGAGACGATGTGAAGAAACTTGTCATAATTTTATTTTATTCAAAACACATCAAGCTACTGTTACTTTGCATAAAAATACACAGACATACTCAGGGATACGAAATAAAAATAGATTAATGAAGAATGTAAAGAAATTTCTTCAAATAAATGCAGGTATGAAAAACTGAGTTCATGTTATTTTTTAATTGCAACGTCAAATTTAATAAACTATCATCGTGTGGTAACAATTAGTATAAATAACAAAGTATGAATGGACTCGATCGATTATGTAATTACAGCGGCTTTCTACATTATGCACCGACACGGTCAATTGATCAAACCGTGCGCGATCTGTCAACTAGGAAAGACGCCGCGAGGAAAAAGAAGCCAACATCGAGATAAACTCGGTAGATAAGAACTTCGGGACTTGAAAATGTATTCGAGATAAGCATGGTATTCGACACACCAGTGTTCGACACATCCAGGGTGAATTTAATCATATTATGAAGGATTTCTTTTTTCGGAACCGACGACCGATATCCCGGGTATCACATATCGAAGTTTGACTATGTCTTTTATGAAAGTTAAGTAGGTGATTATTACTTAAAATCCTCCATTAGCGAAGTAGATAAAAAGACTTAACTTTATATTCTGGTACCATACTTCAAAGTCAAGGGGACTGGTAAACTCATGGCAACTTGCATAAACCAAATCTGTTGCTGAGTATCACAGAATATTACCAACTTAAAGCAGCTGTACCGACCTGAGTGCAAGAAATATCTTAAAAACTGAACAAATAGCAGGTAAAATATCAATGCTCTTTCTCATTTCCTTCAAAGCTTTGACCAAGCTTATATTTGAAAATGAAAGTTTAACAAAGAGACAGATGAAATGACTTAATACTTTATTTATAGCTTAATACTTTTATTGTATAGCTCCATGGTGACTTCTGCCACATAACTGAGCCAGTAACTCCTCTTTTTTTCTGAGAAGTTCATGTGTCTATTTCCTGGAAAGATGGGTACAGGGGAAGGAGGGATGATTAAAGTGAGGAAATCTCAGATAAGGGATCATTGCAATTTAAATTGATAATAATAATATTGATAAAAAAAAAAAAAAAAACAAACATACAAAAAAAAAACCCCCAAAACAAACAAACAAACAAAAAAAAAAAAAAAAAAAACAAAACAAAACAAAACCAAAAAAAAAAAAAAAAAACAAAAAACAAAAAAAGAAAATCCAAAGCAACACTTTCTTGAAAGATGGTTATAGGGGAAGGAGGGATATTTATAGTAAGGAATTCTCGGATAAGTGATCATTGCATTTCAAATTAATAATTAATAATAATATAAAAAAAAACCAACATAACACAACAACAACAAAACGAAAAAGAAGAAAAAAAAAACAAAAACAAAAAACAAAAACAAAAACAAAAAAAAAAAAAACCCCCAAAGCAACACTTACCCCAGAAGGTCCACTTTCTTGGACATCTAGTGATTCTTTTCTATGATGATGTAATGTAGATTTCCACACTTTTGCCTTCGAATTTGTTTTGGATGATGTCGTTTTTTGATTTTTCTTAATTTGGAGAGAATCTGGCAGATGTCATATTTTAAGATGCCAGGGCCTTGAACTGTATACAGTGGTATCAGATTTGGCTTCTGTGTGAAAAAGTATACAGATTTCTATCATGCAATAAGGACTGATTGAAACATATGATCACAAAGAACATGATTTCCAAATGATATGTTATGCAAATACAAAGATGATATATTCATGTTATGTTATTTCCCACTTCATCTCACTATTACGACTTCAACATTAAGAATGATTATACATTTTGACCCCTTCATTTCCCGTTATTTAACTTCCATTTCCATAGACTGTTTTGTGTCAAAGTTACAGTGCTATCAATGTAGGTGTTTTGTTGATTGATCACGCCACTCCACGATTATTTCACATATATGGTGAAAACATCTGCCTGATGCATTGCATACAAATTTCTACTTTTGCAATGGACCCACCCGAAGCAGTGAGGGATTCTTTACGGTTATATATGTTAAGACAGATACATACAATTATGTCCTATGATCACTATTTCGTTGAAACATGAATGTCTTGGTGGATCCACTAGAGTTCGACCATGGCGTATTCTCAAGATCCACCATATATTGTTTATATTGACTAGCATAAGTAATACAAATATAAAACTTGTGGCGTGTTATCAAGTATTTACATATGTGAAAATTACTTTCATCATCCAAAAAAAATTTGTGTTACTGATATGTGTGCATTAGAATATATCTTTAGCGGAGAGCATTTATGACACAGTTCATTTTCATATAAATTCAAGTTTATTTTCTTTCTAAAATACTATACAAGTATTAAATCATAGCTCTTTTGAATAAATTCATATGATCGAATACAATCCATTACTTGAATTTGTTATTATTTGTTAGTGGTGGTTCCATTTTGTAATGTGTCTAGTGGGGTTTTTTTATTTCTTTTGTTTTTGCTTTTGTTTTTCTTTTTTTTTTTTCGGTTCGTGATTAATTCTGATTTTATTTCTTTTATTTCTTTCTAGAAGTTTTTTTTTTTTTTTTTTTTATTTTCTGCTGATTTTGCCTCCTCAAGAAATGTTGCCAATTTTCTACGATAACGTTTAGTTTTATTATTTCTTTTACTGAATTTATTTTGAGATATTTTGTCAATGTTATTTACCGTGGTTTTTTACGTCCTTTCATTGTTCTGCTGTTACGGTGAGTGGGAAGGTGGGCCCGTAAACCGGTTAACCACACCATATGTTTGGCTTTTGTCAAATTAAATGACCGTCCTAAGTCGGTATCGTAATTGCACTACAATCAAATATTTTTGTAATGTGTTATATGTGCTAGTATATTATTTATATTCATGTATTGTATAGCTCCATGGTGATTTCTGCCACATAAATGAGCCAGTAACTCCTCTTTTTTCTTTAAGAGTCATTTGTTAGAGTCATCTTTTATGCACTTAAAGTGTTTCTATTTTGTCCCAGTTCTTGTGTTTGTGTTGATGCTACCTGAGACTTTTTTGCAGTAGGTTTTTATTTCATTGATTTTATTGATGGCACCCTAGATTTATAAACCTCCTCGCCCTCTGATTTTGAAGTAAGTTTAATTAAAGTATTTGCGATTTGAATATCTTCTTTTTATGTTATTGTATAGCTCCATGGCGACTTCTGTCACATAACTGAGCCAGTAACTCCTCATTTTTCTTTTTTATTAACATCACATATTCTCAACTATTGAAAATGGTTGTTATGTAATCGCAAGTTTTGTTGTATTGTTCTGGGCAGAATTCTTAAGAGAATAAACAGTTTTGATTGACACGATGTATTATTGTCGTGTCAAACAAGATGTACAATAATTTTTGCATTTAGAAGTGTACATACAATCTTAATTTCACACACAGTCACCCATCCCACCCCCCCCCTCCCACTGACCATTTGACATAGTTATGATTCATTGCCAGCACACTGATCATGAAAGAGTAAAATTTCATGCATATACCGTAATCTGCAATGTATTTGTAAGGAAAATCAAATAATTTTCTTTTCATTGTCATTTTCCATTCCTTCACGACTCTCACAATACGTTGGTTGGTTGGTTGGTTGATTGGTGTTTTACGTCGCTTTCAACAATATTTCAGTTATATCGCGACATGGAAGCAGGAGGTTACCAACCTCTTAAACATAGTGGCGCAACCCGGGAATCGAACCCGGATCGTCGGCGCTGCAAGCCAAGCGCTTAACCACTACACCACGCCTGCTCCTCTCACAATACGTAGAAACATTCATTCAGATTCCATCACCAAGGGTTTTTTTTCCACTTTTTTTTCTTTCCACTTAGATGGGCCATAACGGACAGGGTTTTAGACTACTTAATTATTGGTGATTGACATCTGACCTGAAATTGTATCAGATAACATTTCAAAATATGTAATTACCAATATATTTTAAACCTATTTAGACCTATATATCCGATAATCTTTGATTGTTTGCTTTTGTGCTCAGCACGCCATAGCACAACACTATCTATGCCGTCACGAATTCACGTCACGGTTTGACGTCATAGATTGTGTAAAAAGAAAACTGTAGATGATATCTACTCGGAATTTTTCGGATTCATACAAATGCTTTTATTTATGAATTTCGATTTGTAGCAATTCCAATGTTGAAATTCATTTTAAGTGATGATTTCTTTTAATTACCATATGTTTATGTCATTGTATTAGAATAATTAAGTGAAAACGTTCAGATTCTCGACTAATCTCGATGTTGCGATTATGCTACATCTGGTCGAGTCTCGCGATACCGATAGCCATTATTGTCAATCATTCAAACAAATTCTGTCACATCACCGATGAATGCAAACTAAGTTCCGATTAAATTAAGCACGTAAATAAATAAATAAAAAAAAAAAATAAATACATAAATAAATAAATAAATAGATAAGAATAGACACGAATGGATTTTAAAAACTGTTATTAAATGGATTTAATTGTTAACTAATTAGTGATATAGTTTAAAAATTTCCTCAGCTAACTGTACATGTTTAAATGCAGTTCAGTACATGGGATAAGTCAGCAGTGTTTACATGTCATATACGATAGAAATGTTTTATCCTTTATTTAATTACATGTTTAGGTTTTTGCGCACGCCAAACATAAATCTATGTCCCCCAGGGATAATATTGCAATATGTATTTCGTCCATATTTTCGTTACTTTCGAATGCAAAGAAGAATGGATTGTTACACGGAATGCGGTAAAATTGTTAAATTAAATCCACACGTCATTTCATGTGACGTTTGTGCCGGTTTGTGGAACTATATATTATGTAAAATAACTGAGTCATTTTTTTCTGTATTTATAATTAATTGGGACTATATATGCTGTAAAGAACATCGAGAGCCTCTCATACACTGTAATCAGTGGCACATCCAGTGCTGCCGCTGCCGGTGGTAGACATTTCACTATCATGACTTCGGTACATGTGTAGTCACGCATCTACCTGAAAGTTCCTAAAGACGAGGTGTTAATTATATCACCTCAGTACATTCCGTCATTGTCTTTTCAGATCGGCACACCGGATACCAGAGGCCAGTGCCACGTTAATTGAATATAGAATTTGATAGTTTTGATTAACCTATTCCGATTGCAACATAAGAATTTATAATATTGCCCTATATAATGCATCTCCCGAAATTTAATGTGAGCGTGTTTGTACGTTACGATTATTTTACGTATATGATGACGATGTTACTAAATCTGTGATCCAAGTCCTAATTTCTGTGATATATTCACTTAACACAAGTTTAAGTTCCATATGTCAAGAAATAAATCTTATCTTATTTTTGGCTGCATCTGATTAAGTATACCATGAAATTCGGACACGATTATTTCCCCACTTGAAATAACAGAAAATTCAAACATAGAGGAACATACAAAAATATATTAAAGAGGTCGAAATGACTGGCAACCCAAATAGCATTGTAAACAAATATGGCGGCATTTCAGATGACGAAATTTGAACACATTAGTATACAGAGGTTTTCTTATAATGTTGGATGATTTCTTGCTTATTGTACTCAAACCAGCAAAACGTCCGCGAACTGGTACTGGCCGGAAACTGTTACAGTACCAGTATTGTATTTGATGTTACTTTTAGAAATTTAGGAATTTAATAAATGGAAATCCCCATTCCAGTCAGCTTGAAAAATTTCTTTCTTCATGAAATGTTCAGACAGGCAGAGATAACATGATTCTCTGCAAAGTCTATAAGAGAGCGTAGCTAATGAACATATCATGTAATAATTTTATTTCTTAAGGTATATCTCTGATATATAAATGATATGATGATGCATTGTAAAATAACTACCGGTAAATCCCTGCTTGACCTATACTCCAAGCCTGGATTGTTTATACTGATGAGAGATTAATTGGCAAGGTTAAATGTAATAGATATTCTTGGATTCAACCTTAGGTCCCTTGTCTACCTAGGATTGACTATCAGTCATATACAGTTTTAATATTAATCATGTGCAATGTTCAATCTGGTTGGTATATGAAACTAATTGGATAGTAAATTGTATAAAGGGTGTATAGTACATCAATAATTAAAAATAATCTCTTGAAGAATTTTGGTATGATTGAGCCAAGGAGGAATCTTTGGGTTTTATTGTCATATATACACATGCATTTATTATTTTAGGGCACTATGAATAACATCATCAATATTAAAATCCAAAAGAAGATGAGATATTGATTCAGGCAGCCATCTCTATGATTCATTGCTTGTTAAAAGGAATCAAAAGCATCATGCATCATACAGGTGATTTAAGTAATTTGCTGTCGAAAACATTACATATGAAAATGATTACGTGGTACTTTATAAAAAGCGACTTTTTGAAACACATGTCTTATAGTAATGAATTATATAATATGGTAAAACTATTCAGGGTAACATACATGTATACATATAATTTAACATGTTTATATTAAGTCCAAAAGCTTGAAATTTGAGTCATATTATAGATCGACTATTGAAAGTATCATTTTACTGTCCTTCTAATAGAACAAGGCCTTCTGAAGAGGTTACCGAAGAAGGGTTCAATATTGCCCTTTATTGTCCCCCACGTTTTGGGAAAGCATGGAGACATTAAATCTCATTTGTCTGTCCGTCCATCTGTCACAAAAACTTTAACCGTGGCTATAACTTCTTAATCGTACAACGTAGGACCTTTATTTGGTGTGTCTCTAATTGCATAGACATGTAGACATGAACAACCATGGCAATATGTCAAAGACCACTGCATCCTTACCGATAGAACCGCGAAAGCAGGGTAACACAAATCTCTGAATTTGTGTGTTACTTCTACAGTTCATCACAATAAAAGTTGGTCAGTCAAAACAACTTTATTGTATGGCACATGATTACTTCTATTTACCCAATGCCTTCAAAATTCAACCTTTTATTTTGTGTATAACTTTCATAACACAATAAATTTACCCATGCGACAAGGATGAAACTTTATGATATAACATATGTACCATAGCTATGAAAGTTTTAGAACAATTCTAACAGCAAGTAGTAACAACCTGGCTGACTAGTAAATTTCTGGACATGGGTGTATCCTCTATCTTGACCTGTATGTGATTGGTATGTTAATATTTGATTCATCTTCAAGAGGGCTTTAGAAGCTTTCTATTTTTATGTACAAATCTAAGATATTGTTCCGAAATCCACAACTCGAAGTCGAAGAAACACGACAATACATATGTAAATATAATATAAACAGTCACGAACCTCTGTCAAAACAGAAGTGGGATCAGGTGCCATGGAGGAGCAAGCATCCCCTGCCGACCGGTCACACTCGTCGTGATGCCGTAAGTATAAGCGAAATAGTATTATTCGCTGTCACAGAATTAGGAAACGGCACAGCCGTAGTCAAAATAGGTATATGTCATAAGCAGTAAGAATACTGTTGTATAGTATAGGTAATATAGATGGTTTAGTTACTGTGAAATAAAGAAGTCAACATGTCAGACAACGATACATCCTTGTTTGAGTAACTTTTCTCCTAGTAATTGGCTTCGATAAATGAAAGAGCAATACTCAGACGACGCTCGCGCATATCGAATCAACTGGGATACATAAACACCGTACACAGGTGATAAAGAAATGTTGCTACTAGTATATGGAAAGTTAACAATGGGGAAACTAAAGTCATCTGTTGTCATTTCTGCAAATTATCAATACATTAATACGCAATTACAAGAAGACAAGCAATTAATGAAACAAACATGAAAAGTAATTTTTAATGGCTTTCATTATTAATGTTTTATAATTTGTTATAATAATAATAAGCTTGAATATCTTCATTCCTAGCTGCCTTGATCTGGGATCGAATCTGGATTTGATATAGCTAAAAAGCTGTAGTGTTTTTCAAGCAGGGTTGAAGCGTATTTTGTTAGTGAGGTTACATGTATATTTTTAAGTACTATGATAATATACATATTATCATACATAAAAAGAATACTTATTTAACAGATCTTATTCAGACATTTGGAAATGTGACTTATCAACAATACGTATCCAGCGTAATATCCCATCCCAATTTCTTCTTGTTAAGTGGCAGGAATATCATATTTTACTCAATTATCCATTTCTACTTCTCCAGGAAGGCATTCGACTACTGCCCGACAATACCCGTACGAGTTATATAATTTCTAGATGCCTTAACTGCTTTGGTGATATTCATGGGATTCTCTGTATAGTCCATAGTCTAGTTGGTAGTTTTTTCCATGCTTTCACTAGTGGCATTGTCCGTGTTCATATTCCTTGTCTCCTCAGTACTCTCGTTCGTTGTCTTGTCAGTGCTCTCGTTCTTTGTTTTTTTCAGTGCTCTCGTTCGTTGTCTTGTCAGTGCTCTCGTCCATTGTCTTGTCAGTGCTCTCGTTCGTGGTCTTGATTGTAATATCTGTTGTAGTCTTGTCAGTGCTCTTGTTCGTTCTCTTGTCAGTGCTCTCGTTCGTTCTCTTGTCAGTGCTCTCGTTCGTTGTCTTGTCAGTGCTTTCGTTCGTAGTCTTGATAGTAATATCTGTTTTAGTCTTGTCAGTGCTCTCGTTCGTTCTCTTGTCGGCGCTCTCGTTTGTTGTGCTGCCAGTGCTCTCGTTCGTTGTCATGTCTGTAGTATCGTTTGTAGCCTTGTCAGTGCTCTCGTTTGCTGTCTTGTCAGTGCTCTCGTTTGTGGTCTTGTCAGTGCTCTCGTTCGTGGTCTTGTCAGTGTTCTCGTTTGTTGTCCTGATTGTAATATCGGTTTTAGTTTTGTCAGTGCTCTCTTTCGTTGTCTTGTCAGTGCTCTCGTCCATTGTCTTGTCAGTGCTCTCGTTCGTTCTCTTGTCAGTGCTCTCGTGCGTTGTCTTGTCAGTGCTCTCTTTCCTTGTCTTGTCAGTGCTTTCGTTCGTTGTCTTGATTGTATTATCTGTTGTAGTCTTGTCAGTGCTCTCGTTCGTTCTCTTGTCAGTGCTCTCGTTCGTTGTCTTGTCAGTGTTCTCGTTTGTTGTCTTGATAGTAATATCTGTTGTAGTCTTGTCAGCGCTCTCGTTCGTTCTCTTGTCAGCTCTCTCGTTTGTTGTCCTGCCAGTGCTCTCGTTCGTTGTCATGTCTGTAGTATCGTTTGTAGCCTTGTCAGTGCTCTCGTTAAACTCGGTAGATAAGAACTTCGGGACTTGAAAATGTATTCGAGATAAGCATGGTATTCGACACATCAGTGTTCGACACATCCAGGGTGAATTTAATCATAATATGAAGGATTTCTTTTTTCGGAACCGACGACCGATATCCCGGGTATCACATATCGAAGTTTGACTATGTCTTTTATGAAAGTTAAGTAGGTGATTATTACTTAAAATCCTCCATTAGCGAAGTAGATAAAAAGAATAAACTTTATATTCTGGTACCATGCTTCAAAGTCAAGGGGACTGGTAAACTCATGGCAACTTGCATAAACCAAATCTGTTGCTGAGTATCACAGAATATTACCAACTTAAAGCAGCTGTACCGACCTGAGTGCAAGAAATATCTTAAAAACTGAACAAATAGCAGGTAAAATATCAATGCTCTTTCTCATTTCCTTCAAAGCTTTGACCAAGCTTATATTTGAAAATGAAAGTTTAACAAAGAGACAGATGAAATGACTTAATACTTTATTTATAGCTTAATACTTTTATTGTATAGCTCCATGGTGACTTCTGCCACATAACTGAGCCAGTAACTCCTCTTTTTTCTGAGAAGTTCATGTGTCTATTTCCTGGAAAGATGGGTACAGGGAAGGAGGGATGATTAAAGTGAGGAAATCTCAGATAAGGGATCATTGCAATTTAAATTGATAATAATAATATTGATAAAAAAAACAAACATACAAAAAAACCCCCCCAAAACAAACAAACAAACAAACAAAACAAAAAACAAAAAACAAAAAAAGAAAAACCAAAGCAACACTTTCTTGAAAGATGGTTATAGGGGAAGGAGGGATATTTATAGTAAGGAATTCTCGGATAAGTGATCATTGCAATTCAAATTAATACTTAATAATAATATAAAAAACCAACATAACACAACAACAACACCAAAACAAAAAACAAAAAAACAAAACACAAAAAAAAAAAACAAAAAAAAAAAAAAAAAAAAACCCCAAAGCAACACTTACCCCAGAAGGTCCACTTTCTTGGACATCTAGTGATTCTTTTCTATGATGATGTAATGTAGATTTCCACACTTTTGCCTTCGAATTTGTTTTGGATGATGTCGTTTTTTGATTTTTCTTAATTTGGAGAGAATCTGGCAGATGTCATATTTTAAAATGCCTGGGCCTTGAACTGTATACAGTGGTATCAGATTTGGCTTCTGTGTGAAAAAGTATACAGATTTCTATCATGCAATAAGGACTGATTGAAACATATGATCACAAAGAACATGATTTCCAAATGATATGTTATGCAAATACAAAGATGATATATTCATGTTATGTTATTTCCCACTTCATTTCACTATTACGACTTCAACATTAAGAATGATTATACATTTTGACCCCTTCATTTCCCGTTATTTAACTTCCATTTCCATAGACTGTTTTGTGTCAAAGTTACAGTGCTATCAATGTAGGTGTTTTGTTGATTGATTACTCTTTCACGCCACTCCACGATTATTTCACATATATGGTGAAAACATCTGCCTGATGCATTGCATACAAATTTCTACTTTTGCAATGGACCCACCCGAAGCAGTGAGGGATTCTTTACGGTTATATATGTTAAGACAGATACATACAATTATGTCCTATGATCACTATTTCGTTGAAACATGAATGTCTTGGTGGATCCACTAGAGTTCGACCACGGCGTATTCTCAAGATCCACCATATATTGTTTATATTGACTAGCATCAGTAATACAAATATAAAACTTGTGGCGTGTTATCAAGTATTTACATATGTGAAAATTACTTTCATCATCCAAAAATATTTTGTGTTACTGATATGTGTGCATTAGAATATATCTTTAGCGGAGAGCATTTATGACACAGTTCATTTTCATATAAATTCAAGTTTATTTTCTTTCTAAAATACTATACAAGTATTAAATCATAGCTCTTTTGAATAAATTCATATGATCGAATACAATCCATTACTTGAATTTGTTATTATTTGTTAGTGGTGGTTCCATTTTGTAATGTGTCTAGTGGGGTTTTTTTTATTTCTTTTGTTTTTGCTTTTGTTTTTCTTTTTTTTTTTTTCGGTTCGTGATTAATTCTGATTTTATTTCTTTTATTTCTTTCTAGAAGTTTTTTTTTTTTTTTATTTTCTGCTGATTTTGCCTCCTCAAGAAATGTTGCCAATTTTCTACGATAACGTTTAGTTTTATTATTTCTTTTACTGAATTTATTTTGAGATATTTTGTCAATGTTATTTACCGTGGTTTTTTACGTCCTTTCATTGTTCTGCTGTTACGGTGAGTGGGAAGGTGGGCCCGTAAACCGGTTAACCACACCATATGTTTGGCTTTTGTCAAATTAAATGACCGTCCTAAGTCGGTATCGTAATTGCACTACAATCAAATATTTTTGTAATGTGTTATATGTGCTAGTATATTATTTATATTCATGTATTGTATAGCTCCATGGTGATTTCTGCCACATAAATGAGCCAGTGACTCCTCTTTTTTCTTTAAGAGTCATTTGTTAGAGTCATCTTTTATGCACTTAAAGTGTTTCTATTTTGTCCCAGTTCTTGTGTTTGTGTTGATGCTACCTGAGACTTTTTTGCAGTAGGTTTTTATTTCATTGATTTTATTGATGGCACCCTAGATTTATAAACCTCCTCGCCCTCTGATTTTGAAGTAAGTTTAATTAAAGTATTTGCGATTGGAATATCTTCTTTTTATGTTATTGTATAGCTCCATGGCGACTTCTGTCACATAACTGAGCCAGTAACTCCTCATTTTTCTTTTTTATTAACATCACATGTTCTCAACTATTGAAAATGGTTGTTATGTAATCGCAAGTTTTGTTGTATTGTTCTGGGCAGAATTGTTAAGAGAATAAACAGTTTTGATTGACACGATGTATTATTGTCGTGTCAAACAAGATGTACAATAATTTTTGCATTTAGAAGTGTACATACAATCTTAATTTCACACACAGTCACCCATCCCACCCCCCCCCCTCCCACTGACCATTTGACATAGTTATGATTCATTGCCAGCACACTGATCATGAAAGAGTAAAATTTCATGCATATACCGTAATCTGCAATGTATTTGTAAGGAAAATCAAATAATTTTCTTTTCATTATCATTTTCCATTCCTTCACGACTCTCACAATACGTAGAAACATTCATTCAGATTCCATCACCAAGGGTTTTTTTCCACTTTTTTTTCTTTCCACTTAGATGGGCCATAACGGACAGGGTTTTAGACTACTTAATTATTAGTGATTGACATCTGACCTGAAACTGTATGAGATAACATTTCAAAATATGTAATTACCAATATATTTTAAACCTATTTAGACCTATATATCCGATAATCTTTGATTGTTTGCTTTTGTGCTCAGCACGCCATAGCACAACACTATCTATGCCGTCACGAATTCACGTCACGGTTTGACGTCATAGATTGTGTAAAAAGAAAACTGTAGATGATATCTACTCGGAATTTTTCGGATTCATACAAATGCTTTTATTTATGAATTTCGATTTGTAGCAATTCCAATGTTGAAATTCATTTTAAGTGATGATTTCTTTTAATTACCATATGTCTATTTCATTGTATTAGAATAATTAAGTGAAAACGTTCAGATTCTCGACTAATCTCGATGTTGCGATTATGCTACATCTGGTCGAGTCTCGCGATACCGATAGCCATTATTGTCAATCATTCAAACAAATTCTGTCACATCACCGATGAATGCAAACTAAGTTCCGATTAAAGTAAGCACGTAAATAAATAAATAAAAAAAAAAAATAAATACATAAATAAATAAATAAATAGATAAGAATAGACACGAATGGATTTTAAAAACTGTTATTAAATGGATTTAATTGTTAACTAATTAGTGATATAGTTTAAAAATTTCCTCAGCTAACTGTACATGTTTAAATGCAGTTCAGTACATGGGATAAGTCAGCAGTGTTTACATGTCATATACGATAGAAATGTTTTATCCTTTATTTAATTACATGTTTAGGTTTTTGCGCACGCCAAACATAAATCTATGTCCCCCAGGGATAATATTGCAATATGTATTTCGTCCATATTTTCGTTACTTTCGAATGCAAAGAAGAATGGATTGTTACATGGAATGCGGTAAAATTGTTAAATTAAATCCACACGTCATTTCATGTGACGTTTGTGCCGGTTTGTGGAACCATATATCATGTAGAATAACTGAGCCATTTTTTTCTGTATTTATAATTAATTGGGACTATATATGCTCTAAAGAACATTGAGAGTCTCCCATACACTGTAATCAGTGGCACATCCAGTGCTGCCGCTGCCGGCGGTTGACATTTCACTATCATGACTTCGGTACATGTGTAGTCACGCATCTACCTGAAAGTTCCTAAAGACGAGGTGTTAATTAAATCACCTCAGTACATTCCGTCATTGTTTTTTCAGATCGGCACACCGCTACCAGAGGCCAGTGCCACGTTAATTGAATATAGAATTTGATAGTTTTGATTAACCTATTCCGATTGCAACATAAGAATTTATAATATTGCCCTATATAATGCATCTCCCGAAATTTAATGTGAGCGTGTTTGTACGTTACAGCCCGATTATTTTACGTATATGATGACGCTGTTACTAAATCTGTGATCCAAGTCCTAATTTCTGTGATATATTCGCGTAACACAAGTTTAAATTCCATATGTCAAGAGATAAATGTTATCTTATTTTTTAGGTAAGTATACCATGAAATACGGACACGATTATTTCACCACATGAAATAACAGAAAATTCAAACATAAGGAACATACAAAAGTATATTAAAGAGGTCGAAATGACAATAAAATTCGGTCGAAGTGTCCCGGTCGAAAAAGAAATTCGGCCGAAGTGACTATCGGTCTTATCGATTTCTTGCTTATTGTACTAAAACCAGCAAAACGTCCGCGAACTGGTACTGGCCGGAAACTGTTACAGTACCAGTATTGTATTTGATGTTACTTTTAGAAATTTAGGAATTTAATAAATGGAAATCCCCATTCCAGTCAGCTTGAAAAACTTACTTCTTCATGAAATGTTCAGACAGGCAGAGATTACATGATTCTCTGCAAAGTCTATAAGAGAATCTAGCTAATGAACATATCATGTAATAATTTTATTTCTTAAGGTATATCTCTGATTTATAAATGATATGATGATGCATTGTAAAAAAACTACCGGTAAATCCCTGCTTGACCTTAGGAGGTGGGGAGGGAGATACGTATAACTATAGTCCAAGCCTGGGTCTTTCTCTCACTGTGTGCTCCCTTTTTAAACTGTAAAGAAAACTGAGCTTTTCTGGCCCATTTCGTCCAATAATTCAGTGAGATCATAGACGTACAAAACAGACTGAGCAGCATGTAAACCAATCTGATTAAAACCATATCATTATTCCGCTTGATACTTACATCTTTGCATTATGAAAACGGTTCAATATTTAATGTCATGAGACAAGGCAGTCTCTGAAAATCAATGACTGTGGGAATTTGAACTGTATCAATGAAGAATCATGGATAGATATGTTTGTATTGACATGTAATTCTCCCTTGCCAACAATTGAGAACCTCACATACTGAAATCCACCATATTTTTGATAGTAAAATATTATTCCATAAATTTTTCATGTGTAATGAATTTTTAAGACCTCTCTCCTTGAGAAACCTGTTGATCCTTGTTCTCTATATGGAGGGTTATTTATAAATTTTTAAATGTTTGTCCTTTGATTGTGCTGCTTTTGTGGTGAGTGGGGAGGTGGGGCTCGTAAATCGGTTAACTACAAAAACTGAGTGACATTTGTAACTTCAATTGTCCGTCCTAAGTCGGTATCGTAACCGCATCACAATCGAATTTTTTGTAATGTCGTTCCATGTCTACTATTATCACTGTTTGTGTGCAGGTCCTTGATGATTTTTGTCATACAGCTTTGTCAGATGTCTTCTGTTTTCTGTTTCAAAACAGAGATTGTTTATACTGATGATATTCTTGGATTCAAACTTAGGTCCCTTGGCTACCTAGGATTGACTCTATCAGTTATATGCAGTTTTAATATTTATCATGTGCAATGTTCAATCTGCTTGGTAAATGAAACTAATTTGACAGTGAATTGTGAAAAGGGTGTATAGTACATCAATAATTAAAAATAATCTCTTGAAGAATTTTGGTATGATTGAGCCAAGGAGGAATCTTTGGGTTTTCTTGTCATATATACACATGCATTTGTTATTTTTGGGCACTGTGAATAATATCGATCATCAATATTAAAATCCAAAAGAAGATGAAATATTGATTCAGACAGCCATCTCTGTGATTCATTGCTTGTTAAAAGGAATCAAAAGCAGCATGCATCATACAGGTGATTTAAGCAATTTGCTTTCGAAAACATTAAATGTGAATATGATTACGTGGCACTATATAAAAAGCGACTTTTTGAAATAGATGTCTTATAGTTATGAATTATATAATATGGTAAAACTACTCAGGGTAACATACATGTATACATATAATTTAACATGTTTATATTAAGTCCAAAAGCTTGAAATTTGAGTCATATTATTGATCGACTACTGAAAATATCGTTTTACTGTCCTTCGAATAGAGCAAGGCCTTCTGAAGAGGTTACCGAAGAAGGATACAATATTGCCCTTTATTGTCCCCCACGTTTTGGGAAAGCATGGAGACATAAAATCTCATTTGTCTGTCCGTCCATCTGTCACAAAAACTTTAACCTTGGTCATACCTACTTAATCGTAAAACGTAGGATCTTCATATTTGGTGTGTCTCTAATTGTATTAACAATCATGGCAATATGTCAGAGTCCACTGCATCCTTACCGATAGAACCGCGAAAGCAGGGGAACACAAATCTCTGAATTTGTGTGTTACTTCTACAGCTCATCATTATAAAAGTTGGTCAGTTAAAACAACTTCATGGCACATAATTATTTCTATTTACCCAATGCCTTCAAAATTCAACCTTTTATTTTGTGTATAACTTGCATAACACATTAAATTTACCCATGCGACAAAAAATGAAACTTTATGATATAACATATGTACCATAGCTATGAAAGTTTTAGAACAATTCTAACAGCAAGTAGTAACAACCTGGCTGACTAGTAAATTTCTGGACATGGGTGTAGTCCTCCATCTTGACCTGTATGTGATTGGTATGTTAATATTTAATTCATCTTCAAGAGGGCTTTAGAAGCTTCCTATTTTCATGTACAAATCTAAGATATTGTTCCAAAATCCACAACTCGAAGTCGAAGAAACATGATAATACATATGTAAATATACATGTAATATAAACAGTCACGAACCTCTGTCAAAACAGAAGTGGGATCAGGTGCCATGGAGGAGCAAGCATCCCCTGCCGACCGGTCACACCCGTCGTGATGCCATAAGTATATGCGAAATAGTATTATTCGCTGTCACAGAATTAGGAAACGGCACAGCCGTAGTCAAAATAGGTATATGTCATAAGCAGTAAGAATACTGTTGTATAGTATAGGTAATATAGATGGTTTAGTTACTGTGAAATAAAGAAGTCAACATGTCAGACAACGATACATCCTTGTTTGAGTAACTTTTCTCCTAGTAATTGGCTTCGACAAATGAAAGAGCAATACTCAGATGACTCTCGCGCATATCGAATCAATTGGGATACATAAACACCGTACGCAGGTGATAAAGGAATGTTGCTACTAGTATATGGAAAGTTAACAATGGGGAAACTAAAGTCATCTGTTGTCATTTCTGCAAATTATCAATACATTAATATGCAATTACAAGAAGACAAGCAATTAATGAAACAAACATGAAAAGTAATTTTTAATGGCTTTCATTATTAATGTTTTATAATTTTTATAATAATGATAAGCTTGAATATCATCATTCCTAGCTGCCTTGATCTGGGATCGAATCTGGATTTGATATAATTAAAAAGCTGTAGTGTTTTTCAAGCAGGGTTGAAGCCTATTTTGTTAGTGTGGTTACATTTATATTTATAAATACTATGATTATCATACAGGAAAAGAATATTTATTTACAAGTAAAGTATAATACTAACACTTGTAACATATGTTTTGTCTTTAGTCAAAAATTCAGTGAGATGATGCTGCAAATTATGCAGTCCTTAACTTCAATGGAAGAACTCTCTGAAATAAATGGTCACCTCTCAGATATTTTGAAAAAAAGGATAGGGGCCAGTTTTAATAGTTCTCCATCAATTATAAATATCATAAACTTCGAAAAAATATGTAAATTTAACAGATCTTATTCAGACATTTGGAAATGTGACTTATCAACAATACGTATCCAGCGGAATATCCCATCCCAATTTCTTCTTGTTAAGTGGCAGGAATATCATATTTTACTCAATTATCCATTTCTACTTCTCCAGGAAGGCATTCGACTACTGCCCGACAATACCCGTACGAGTGATATAATTTCTAGATGCCTTAACTGCTTTGGTGATATTCATGGGATTCTCTGTATAGTCCATAGTCTAGTTAATAGTTTTTTCCATGCTTTCATTAGTGGTATTGTCCGTGTTCATATTCCTTGTCTCCTCATTACTCTCGTTCGTTGTCTTGTCAGTGCTCTCGTTCTTTGTTTTTTTTTCAGTGCTCTCGTTCGTTGTCTTGTCAGTGCTCTCGTCCATTGTCTTGTCAGTGCTCTCGTTCGTGGTCTTGATTGTAATATCTGTTGTAGTCTTGTCAGTGCTCTTGTTCGTTCTCTTGTCAGTGCTCTCGTTCGTTCTCTTGTCAGTGCTCTCTTTCGTTGTCTTGTCAGTGCTTTCGTTCGTAGTCTTGATAGTAATATCTGTTGTAGTCTTGTCAGTGCTCTCGTTCGTTCTCTTGTCGGCGCTCTCGTTTGTTGTCCTGCCAGTGCTCTCGTTCGTTGTCATGTCTGTAGTATCGTTTGTAGCCTTGTCAGTGCTCTCGTTTGCTGTCTTGTCAGTGCTCTCGTTTGTGGTCTTGTCAGTGCTCTCGTTCGTGTTCTTGTCAGTGTTCTCGTTCGTTGTTTTGTCAGTGCTCTCTTCCCTTGTCTTGTCAGTGCTCTCGTCCATTGTCTTGTCAGTGTTCTCGTTTGTTGTCCTGATTGTAATATCGGTTTTAGTTTTGTCAGTGCTCTCGTTCGTTGTCTTGTCAGTGCTCTCGTCCATTGTCTTGTCAGTGCTCTCGTTCGTGGTCTTGTCAGTGCTCTCGTTCGTTCTCTTGTCAGTGCTCTCGTGCGTTGTCTTGTCAGTGCTCTCTTTCCTTGTCTTGTCAGTGCTTTCGTTCGTTGTCTTGATTGTAATATCTGTTGTAGTCTTGTCAGTGCTCTCGTTCGTTCTCTCGTCAGTGCTCTCGTTCGTTGTCTTGTCAGTGCTCTCTTTCCTTGTCTTGTCAGTGCTTTCGTTCGTAGTCTTGATTGTAATATCTGTTGTAGTCTTGTCAGTGCTCTCGTTTGTTCTCTTGTCAGGGCTCTCGGTTGTTGTCCTGCCAGTGCTCTCGTTCATTGCCATGTCTGTAGTATCGTTTGTAGTCTTGTCAGTGCTCTCGTTTGCTGTCTTGTCAGTGCTCTCGTTTGTGGTCTTGTCAGTGCTCTCGTCCATTGTCTTCTCAGTGCTCTCGTTTGTGGTCTTGTCAGTGCTCTCGTTCGTGTTCTTGTCAGTGTTCTCGTTCGTTGTTTTGTCAGTGCTCTCTTCCCTTGTCTTGTCAGTGCTCTCGTCCATTGTCTTGTCAGTGTTCTCGTTTGTTGTCCTGATTGTAATATCGGTTTTAGTTTTGTCAGTGCTCTCGTTCGTTGTCTTGTCAGTGCTCTCGTCCATTGTCTTGTCAGTGCTCTCGTTCGTGGTCTTGTCAGTGCTCTCGTTCGTTCTCTTGTCAGTGCTCTCGTGCGTTGTCTTGTCAGTGCTCTCTTTCCTTGTCTTGTCAGTGCTTTCGTTCGTTGTCTTGATTGTAATATCTGTTGTAGTCTTGTCAGTGCTCTCGTTCGCTCTCTCGTCAGTGCTCTCGTTCGTTGTCTTGTCAGTGCTCTCTTTCCTTGTCTTGTCAGTGCTTTCGTTCGTAGTCTTGATTGTAATATCTGTTGTAGTCTTGTCAGTGCTCTCGTTTGTTCTCTTGTCAGGGCTCTCGGTTGTTGTCCTGCCAGTGCTCTCGTTCATTGCCATGTCTGTAGTATCGTTTGTAGTCTTGTCAGTGCTCTCGTTTGTGGTCTTGTCAGTGCTCTCGTCCATTGTCTTCTCAGTGCTCTCGTTCGTTCTCTTGTCAGTGCTCTCGTTCGTTCTCTTGTCAGTGCTCTCGTTCGTTGTCTTGTCAGTGCTCTCTTTCCTTGTTTGTCAGTGCTTTCGTTCGTTGTCTTGATTGTTATATCTGTTGAAGTCTTGTCAGTGCTCTCGTTCGTTCTCTTGTCAGTGCTCTTGTTCGTTGTCTTGTCAGTGCTCTCTTTCCTTGTCTTGTCAGTGCTTTCGTTCGTTGTCTTGATTGTAATATCTGTTGTAGTCTTGTCAGTGCTCTAGTTCGTTCTCTCGTCAGTGCTCTCGTTCGTTGTCTTGTCAGTGCTCTCTTTCCTTGTCTTCTCAGCGCTCTCTTTCGTTGTTTTGTCAGTGCTCTCGTCCATTGTCTTGTCAGTGCTCTCATTCATTGTCTTGTCAGTGTTCTTGTTTGTGGTCTTGATTGTAATATCGGTTGTAGTCTTGCCAGTGCTCTCGTTTGTTGTTTTGTCAATGCTCTCGTTTGTTGTCTTGTCAGTGCTGTCGTTCGTTGTCTTGATTGCAATATCGGTTGTAGTCTTGTCAGTGCTCTCTTTCGTTGTCTTGTCAGTGCTCTCGTTCGTTGTCTTGTCTGTAATATGGTACGTGGTCTTGTCTGTGATATCGTTCGTGATGTTGTACGTGATCTCGTTCGTGGGTTCGTGGTCTTGTCTGTGATCTCGTTCGTGATGTTGTATTTGATCTCGTTCGTGATCTCGTCTGTGATATTGTTCGTGGTCTTGTCTGTGATCTCGTTCGTGGTCTTGATTGTAATATCGGTTGTAGTCTTGTCAGTGCTCTCGTTCGTTGTTTTGTCAATGCTCTCGTTTGTTGTCTTGTCAGTGCTGTCGTTCGTTGTCTTGATTGTAATATCGGTTGTAGTACTAGTCTTGTCAGTGCTCTCTTTCGTTGTCTTGTCAGTGCTCTCGTTCGTTGTCTTGTCAGTGCTCTCGTTTGTTGTCTTGATTGTAATACGGTTTTAGTTTTGTCAGTGCTCTCGTTCCTGGCCTTGTCTGTGATCTCGTTCGTGGTGTTGTATTTGATCTCGTTCGTGATCTCGTCTGTGATCTCGTTCGTGGTCTTGTCTGTGATATCGTTCGTGGTCTTGTCTGTGATATCGTTCGTGGTTTTGTCTAGCTGTGACATCGTTTGTTGTCTTAATTGTCTGTAATATCGTTCGTGGTCGTCTGTAATATCGCAGTGGTGGATTTAGAGCCCGCCCCCTCCCCCTTCCCCAAATATTTATAAATAAATATTCAGATTCGGCACCAAAAATGGCTGAGTAGTTTGACTAATACGCATGTGTCCCCCCCCCCCCCCTTTCCCCCTTTTTTTTTCGGAAATCCTTGATCCGCCACTCTATCGTTCATGGCCTTGTCTGTGATCTCGATCGTTCGTGGTGTTGTATTTGATCTCGTTCGTGGGCTTGTCTGTAATATCGTTCGTGGTGTTGTATTTGATCTCGTTCGTGGGCTTGTCTGTGATATCGTTCGTTGTCTTGTCCGTTATCTCGTTGAACCCAAGCTCTCTCGGTCAGGAGCCGAGCACCTTATCCACTGAGCCACACCGGCTTTGAAATCCTTGCCATTTCATATAATGTTATCTATAACAAAATAGTTAAGTTGTCATGAATAGTTGTGAGCTGATTAAAGTGGGTTGAAATTAAAGGTAAGGTCGATAGATTGCATTTTATGTTTATGTGTGTGGTGGCAGTGTCAGCAGACGTACCTCATTCTGAAGGCATAATATATCGCGACCAGTGTCTTGCGCATATAGGCGGATCTAGAAATTTTTGAAAAAAGGGGGGGGGGCTTGGTTGACAAATGTTTTGCACTATCGGTCTAAAGAGGGGGAGGGGTTGCAGCCCTAAAAGTGGTCGAAAAGGACTTTTTGATAAAATTTTCCAAATGGGGGGGGGGGGGGGGCAGGTTGGAAACCCCCTCCCCGTCTAAATCTGCCATGTAATATGTAATTAAGCTACTTGAATTTTATTCCAAGTCCTCATTGTCACAGCGTTTATATGACTAACCCATCATTTTACAATACAAAGCAGCGGCGGATCCAGAATTTTCGAAAATGGGGACCCTCCTGTTCTTTAGATAGACAAACTATTCAGCCATTTTTGGTGCCAGATTTGGGGTTGTACTTCTAACCCACCACTGCAAAGGGTAAATAACATGAATGTTATAGACTTTACACTGCGATTTTTGGAAGATCAGGTTCGCTACCATATCCGGAATCCACGATACCGTGTAAGTTTCTTTGTGTTACCAAGTGGCATTCTCTTCCTTTCGTGTTGGCTGTGAGCCATAACAGGAAGTAGTAGAGTCGGTTGCCAGTTTCAATCTTGGAAGACGTTAAAAAGGGATGTAAAGGCAGAGAGAAACATGGAAGGAGAGCAGAAATTGTTCATACAACAAGAATAGCCAGGTATGTCAGCTGTCATTTATACTTTATGTGAAATTTATACATTTAACGCCTGTATTTCAAACCGAAAGTACAGGTCAAAGGAAATCCCATGTGACAGGAAATCTGTATGACGTAAGAACTACACCCATCTGTCTTCTGCGTTTTGGACGCCATGTTTGAGCTTTAGGGAAATGGATAGACTTTTCCAGATTTTTACTAAACAGACGTAACGATTCTTATAATTGACAGGTATATGATCATTGGTACTTTGATATCTATATTGTATTTGATGTAACTTTGGAAAGTTAGGAATTTAATAAATGGAAATCCCCATTCCAGTGAGCTTGAAAAACTTCCTCCTTCATGAAAAAGTTTAGTCAGGCAGAGATAATATTAAAGACTATATATATATAAGAGAGCGTAGCTAATGAACATATCATGTAATAATTTTGGCAATATTCTTGAAATCGGACTGATCACATGACCTAATTTGCATCATATTTGTTGGGGATAAGTCTCGGGATTTATTATCACTGTCTACAAAGAATCCGATATTTTGAAATCTTATTTTTGCAAACTGCGGTCATATAAAATTCAAAGAAGGAAAGATCAGTCAATCGTCGTGAGATTCCTCAATGAATTTCAAATGTTTTAAGACTCATTTAGCTCTTGAGCTCAAAATATAGTTCAGCAGAGTTGCATTATGGTCTATGATAAACACCGAATTTATCCCCCAGTTCATCCTCGGAATGTTTCGGGGATTATCTTCATTTAGATCTTAGTGTGATGTCACGCTGACTTTGAGAATCCAGTTATTTGCCCCGTAGCTTTCAACTGTCGTATATATACTGGATGTATGTTGTATGTAAAAATCGATGTCTATCTGACTAAAACTGTTTATCAAATTCATTTTCCTTTATTCCGCATTAGTATTACGAATATCGCGTCAGACATGTCCTTTAGTATTTGGTAACACTTTCTGTACAACATTACGTAATTGTCTGAATCAGCTGTTTGACCCGCTAAATATCGGCGGTAACCTGTGTACTGCACTGCCTGCTACTTTTCGGGTGTTAATTAGGGCAGTTTAATCAACATTAATATTGCCTTCATAGATTTAGATTAGAGAGGTCATAAAAATTCATTACACACGAAAAAATTATAGTATAATATGTTGCTATCAAAAATATGTAAGGAGACATCAACATAAGTAAACAGTGCTATGCATATAAACATTTTGTTGTTTTTGATTTTGGTCTGAAGTAAAATTTGACATATTTTCAACATTTGTATTGACTTAGTCACAGTAATGCAAAAATAAATGATTTCTTCCTTCCAGCATAACTGATTATCTAGGTACTCAGGTGAGAGATATATGCCCACTTGGGCCTACTGTTTGTTCATTTTAGACCAAAAAGACAATTATACAAAACTACCAGTATGTGAAAAAGATTAAGTGTGACTTTTTTAAGCGGTCATTAGTTTGTGAATGAGTAAATTATGTGCAGGTGAGCAATATAGGCCTACCTTGACCTCCTGTTTATTTTGACATTTTGTTATATAGCTACTTTTGCATGTCTTTTGGTGTGTTAATTTTTGGACTACTGAAATAGTTTTATTTATATCTTAACAATAGAATAATGATGTAGTTTTGTTTTAGGTTCAGTTCTGAATATAATGTTTTTGAAAAAGGATATTCTAGTTTGAGAAATTTATGATTTGAGAAAATCCTGATAATTTTCTAATTTTTGACCGGACTGCAAAGCAATTCCTTTTCTATGAATTGGCGAAATCCATCTGTCCGTCCGCACGGCATCAATATTTTGCATTTAGCACTTGCGTTTAGCTTGGTTTCTTTCATACCCTAAAGGGTACTTATGTCAAAGTTGGTAGGTTTGTATATACTTGAATGTTCTATCCAACCAATACAAAAATTTAGTGACCTTGACCTTGACTTTACGCTTTAGGGTGACCATTTGCATACATGTATTGTTAATGTTAATGCAAAGCAATTCCTGTCTATAAATTGGCAAAATCCGTCCGTCCGTCCATCTTTGTCTGTTCGTCCGTCCAGCGTCAACATTTTGCGTTTAGCATTCGCAATCCGGTCATACCGTCCTTGACAATTTCTTGTTTTATTTCTTAATGGTGTTAATTCAAGAAATATAAGTCCATTTTGTGTATTATGTTACCTGTATACATTCTAGGAATACCATGTGCATCATTCTTTCAATCTTATTAAAACATGACTTGTACTTCATTCCTCTACATGTACAATATCTTACAACTGCCGATTATAGATCATATCAGGATGAATGTTCAGTACAGCCAATCAGAATTTGACTTTCAGATCTCTTGGTATTTTGGTTCATTTTTTGTTTTACGTCGCTTTCAACAATTTTTCAGTTATATCGCGACATGGAAGCAGGAGGTAACAAACCTCTTAAACATAGTGGCGCAACCCAGGAATCGAACTCGGATCATCGGCACCGCAAGTCAAGCGCTTAAGCACTACACCAAGCCTGCCCCTCTGTTGGTATTTTGCACACAAATAATACTGAAAGAACTGTAGCTCAAATATCTGATTGACTGTACTGAAAGGTCATCCTGAGATGAACTCCAATCGACATTTGTAGGATCTTGTACATGGAGAGTATCTTAGAGGAACGAACTACAAGTCTCGGTTTAATAAGATTGATCATTCTTTATAATTTTCATTCTGTCCACAGAAGAAAAGTCAAACCAGTCTCCCCTTTAACATCCTGTTAAGAAAATCAGATCTGTTACCATGGCAACAGCTGGAGCAGTGCCTCAGACCCCCAGTACATATGGTCCCAGGATGTGTCGGGCAGTTGTTGATTTAGGAGGGGACATAATGAGAGATGCTTTGTGCCATAAGATTAAACCAAGCAGTATTGTATCTGCTTCCACAGGATGTGGGCTAATTGCTGAACAGTTGACAATTATCAGGAAAGCACAGAGTAGAAGGGACTACAATGAATGTGACATAACGTTATTATACAGACTTCTACGCAACTGTACTGCCACAAACACAGCACTCAGACCTACAAATGGATGGGGAAGATCACCAGCACCGTCTAGTGTTACATTAGGCGACGACTTGGAGAGAATTCGTGAAATGCGGAATAAAGTGTACGGTCATGTAGCAACCACGTCCATACCACATAAAATTTATACAGACTATATGAATGAATTACAAGACATTTGTCATCGTATGGATACAGTCCATAAAGGTCAACTGACCAGATTGTCTAGAACAACATGGACCTACTCCCAGATACTGAAAGATATACAGATATGCTGTATGGATGCCGACATGGAAGCAAAGTATATTGATGAGATCAAACGACTCCACGAGGAGGATCAGAAACGTGAAAGAGAGATTCAAAGTGTAAAAGAGAGCCTTAATGAACGAGATAGAGACATTCAAAGTGTAAAGGAGGGCCTTAATGAACGAGATAGAGACATTCAAAGTGTAAAAGAGGATCTGTCAACACAATCTGGTATGGTAAACATTTTTCAATTTTTATCTAAAGTACATATGTCTATATAAAGTAAGAAGTAAATTTGGTGTAAAGTTTGGCTCACACTAAAAAAGTCTCAAGTTTGAATCTAACCTGACTGTTATTCTCTCTTGGTAGATCCCATTTCAGTCTACAATGTACTTTCTGTGCAATGTTGTAAGATAATGACTAGTAGATGGGGATGGACATTAAGTCTAAAGAGGATTTATTTCAAAGCAATGACAAGCAATAAACTATATTTGAGAAAACTTGTTCAATGAAAGAAATCTATCATATGAGTTACTTTTATTTCTGCTGCTTTTTTTCAGCTGAACAAAGACAGACTGCTGCTAACTTAGAAAATAAAATCCAACAACAAGGAACACAGTTAGGTAGGTAATTTATTGAAAAGTTGCGAAATATTACCATACAAATGTATGATGTCTTTTTGTGGGAATTTTGATGTGTTGCCATGGTAATGTACAGTGAGACATGTCATAATAGCTGATGTGGCTGAGGTGCTAAGCTCCTGACCCAGAGATCCTGAATTTGTCTCCTGGCATGGGCATGGCAGTGTCCTGTCTCCTGGCATGGGTATGGTGGTGTCCTGTCTCCACGCATGGCGGTGTCCTGTCTGCTGGCATGGGTATGGCGATGTCCTGTCTCCTGGCATGGTTATGGTGGTGTCCTGTCTCTTGGCATGGGTATGGTAGTGTCTTGTCTCCTGGCATGGGTATGGTGGTGTCCTGTCTCCTGGCATGGGTTTGGTGGTGCTCTGTCTCCTGGCATGGGTATGGTGATGTCCTGTCTCCTGGCATGTTTATGGTGGTGTCCTGTCTCCTGGCATGTTTATGGTGGTGTCCTGTCTCCTGGCATGTTTATGGTGGTGTCCTGTCTCCTGGCATGGGTATGGTGGTGTCCTGTCTCCTGGCATGGGTTTGGTGGTGCTCTGTCTCCTGGCATGGGTATGGTGGTGTCCTGTCTCCTGGCATGGGTTTGGTGGTGTCCTGTCTCCTGGCATGTTTATGGTGGTGTCCTGTCTCCTGGCATGTTTATGGTGGTGTCCTGTCTCCTGGCATGGGTATGGTGGTGTCCTGTCTCCTGGCATGGGTATGGTGGTGTCCCTGTCTTCTGGTATGGGTATGGCGGTGTCCTGTCTCCTGGCATGGGTATGGCGATGTCCTGTCTCCTGGCATTGGTATGGCGATGTCCTGTCTCAGGGCTTTTTTTCCCTATTTTGGGAACATGGCCCATGGCGCTGGAATTTGGAATTTCGCGAAATTTGGCTCCAAATTGGGAATTTTTTAAATAAAATGTTTTAAATATTATCTATTAAATATGTTATATATACTGCTATTAGAATATAAAAGAAATAGATACAATATATTATTGTAGCTTCGTTGATGCAGTAAATTTGAGTTTGAGATTGCAACAGTAGGTTAGGTAGTTTTGGTAGTGTTTGGTGTTTAGGAGCACTGCAAAATTATGGGCGTACATATATCCCATTCCCGCAGTCTACCGTAACTTTGTATCTTATCAGTATCAAGTAACTTTATTCTAGACTAGTTGATCACAGCAGGTATCAAATATTTACGACAGTTACATGTCACATGGTCAATTAACTTCCTTATACAAGTGCCTTTTGAGATATAGAAAGGAAAAGACAGACACTTTATTCAAACAATTGTGATATATACAGAGTGATTGTTAACACAGAATCCTTTATCGGACATCTGGACAGATTAAGCACGATTTCTAGTTGGTCTGTAGAAATTTCTGCCTGTAAAGACTGACCGTCCAGTACTCTTCATGATTGGTGCTCATGATTGGGAATTTCTTGGTCAAAATTGGGAAAAAAAGATACGATTTGCAATTGGGAATATAGCCGAATATCGGCCATAAAATACGCAGAACAAAAGCCCTGTGTCTCCTGGCATGGGTATGGCGGTGTCCTGTCTTGGATGTATCCCTTACTGCTTCCAATGCTTAGATATGAATTTCTATGAAGTACATCAGGCAGATGCTGTAACCATACAGGTCTGATGCTAATAATTAATTATTCAGTTTCCATTTTATTCAGGATTTTTCTTTTTATAGTTGATTAATATGATTATATACTATTTACAGGGCAAAAAATTGACATTTTGACGTCAGATATTCAACATCGAGCAAATAAGACGATTTTATAACAATATAGAAGTAATCTCTGTATATTTATATAGTCGGTGTTTGAGATGCCATTTCTGATATACTTTTTTCTGTTTAGTGACTTGGTTAAAAAGTTTAAGGCACTTCAATATTGGACATATATTGGTCTGTGTCCTATATAGACACCCTGTTGACAAATCGTAATTTGAGCTGACTATTTTCCTTCATATTTGAAGTCATATTCCATACTGTAAGTGCTATTTCCTGCAGTTGATAAAATGCTGCCTTCAATTGAGCTATTTTATCATTGATTGACCTGTGAAAGTGAGGGTACATTAAATCTCATTCGTCTGTCTGTAGGTCCATCCATGTGTCACAAAAACTCTATCCTTGGTCATAACTTGTTTAATGTAAGATGTAGGGCCTTCATATTTGGCATGTGTGTCCCTAAAATTTGCAATATCTTTCCGTTGGTACAAAACAAAAATTTTAATCCTGTGACCTTGACCATGATCTCTGACCTATTTTAATGTAACTTTTTAACTGTAAGACATAGGGCCTTCATATTTGGCATGCGTGTCCCTAATTGCAATACCTTTCTGTTGGTACCAGAATTTTTTATCATATGTCCTTGACGGTGACCTTTGACCTAATTCAATATTATTTTTTTGCCGTAAGACGTAGGGCTTTCATATTTTTCTGTAGACATGAACAACCATGACAATACATGTATATCGTAGACAGTGTTCTAGGATTCAATTACCCGTTACCCGAGGTAAGTGAAAATTTACTTCGGGTAACTGGAAAAGTAAACGCTACTTACCAGTGGGTAAGTGAATTTTGAAGCCAGTGTCCGCGAAACTTTGTTGAACTCCACAGGTCATTCGGTCCTATTGGAAGACATATTTCATAGGACCGAAATCATTTCTGTCTGACCAAAAAAGAAAATTGAAGAATTTTCAATGGGGTATTTAACATCGCCTTTTTGTCGGCGTCCGTCGATGTCAATTTTCTTTTGTTTAGTGGTTTTCCGGGGATTGCCCCTCCACATATTGTAATTTCGCTAGAAAAGACATTCATGTACACTCAGGAACGCTCAAAATATAAAGGTCGTTATTAAATAGTATAAGTGCTTACAAGACTCTGTCTTTCCGCGGCATACATAGTGTTGGAAGCAACATCGGACAAACCGGTCCGGCTAGAAAACGCGCAAATCGGACCGATCGCACTTTTGTCCGTTCGGTCCGACGGTCCGATGAATTTCGCGGACACTGGAAGCCCATGCATATTACATGTATAAATGTTAAAGATATTTAAAATCATACTGTCAGTACTGTCCGTGTATGATCCTGAATTTCACGAGTTAAAGTTCGCTTTTAAAACCTAGTAATGATCCAGTAATACGTAATCGTCGAAAGTTACGGAATTCAGATATGCGACAATGCCATTTAGTTTTTACGACATTTTCGTTCAAGACACACTATAATTCGTATAAATATTTCACAAGTGGCATTATGATATCGTCCCTAATTTGGTTTTATGCTTTTAATAACTCCATGGCCATCGTCCCTAATTTGGTTTTATGCTTTTAATAACTCCATGGCTGTGGCATGAACTACGGAATACCGGAACTTAGTTCACGTATAGTTTCGTTTAATGAAACGAAATGTTGTGTCCGGTTTGATGAAAACTTTTGAAGAAAGTTAAAAATGAGTTTAAAGAGATTCGGATTCAAGTCTAACAAAACATCAGATAAATCTAAAGAGAAAGCTAGCAAAAGAGAAAAGGATCATATTTATGATAAAGAAAAACGTGAACATTCTTTTTGTGAATCGTGGCTGAAATCGTTCTCTGTAATAAATTGACATTTTTGTTTGGGTAGGTGACTTTCATGACAGGGTAAGTGAATTTTGGGTTGCCACTTACCCGTTGGTAAGTGGATTTTTAAGAAAATCCTAGAACACTGGTAGATCACTGCACCCTACCTGATAGAACCCCAAAAGCGGGGGACCTCAATTCTCTGAATTTGCTTGTTATATACATAGTTAAAGCTGATAGTTTATCCACTATAGTTGATACTACAAACTTAATAAGCTTTATTTAAATGTGAACAATAAGGCATTGAAGAAGTCTTGTGAAATATATATATATATATATATATATATATATATATATATATATATTCAAGGTATATTTGTAGATGAACAAAAGAGAGAAACTGATGTCTTGACATCAAGAATTCAACGACAAGAAGGTAAGTAGACAGGATCATGCTAAACAGAATACAATGTTCTTCAAGATGGTTTGATTTGATATTTCTTATACCCCCGTCATTAGATAGGAATTATTGTGCTATGCTGCGGGCCTGGGGAAAGTTTTTGATCATGTTAAGAGATTATGAAGTGAAAATTGCTATATATATTAATGATGAAATCCTTTTTTTTTTCATAGTTTTACAAGAGTTATCATCCTTTGATGAAAGTAAAGTTGTTTAAATAGTATAGTATACTTTGTCATATAGAATGGTTTAAGTAGTTTTCTCACGATCAATAGGTTCCCAGTAGCTAGTCAGTGTCCTTCCTTTCAGACGAGATAATTGAAATGCAAGTCCAAAGTCAAAGTGGTTATGTAGTCATCCTACTTTTTTATGTGGAAGTCTACGGCATAAAACTTGATTTCTTTGTGTTGTGGTGTTAATTATTTATTATTTTGGAAAACTCCGCCCTTAGTTTCATCTGGTTTGGGCATCAGATGTCAAGATTCTTTTTGCAGACTCTTACCTTCAAAATATAGTAATGGAACTTCACATGGTATTCTGCATGAGTCCAGAATATGACCTGTTGAGTTCAAGATTAAAATGTCAAAGGTCAAGGCCATGGACCTTGATGAGTGAAAATGGTTTCTGGGCTAGAGCTATATTTACAGTCCACATATTGTTATGAAACTTCACACACATACTCGCCACGAGATGAGGATGTGCCCTATTGATTTCGGGATTCAAAGTTCAAGGTGAAACTTCCAATATGAAATCATATTTATGGAGTCTGTATGGCTGTCCATCCTACATGTTTAAACATTAGAAAAATGGCAGGTGACACTTTAGTTGTATTTTTTATCCCTTTATGTCTTAAACTTTAAGGTATGAAAACGTCTTGGAAGTCGGCATAATGCAAATTTGATGTAACTTTCTTGTTTTGAAATGAGTATCACAAAATTAAGCAAATTTACTTAATGGAAATAGAATAAAATAACATACATTGAGGTTGTATTTTCAGACAGACAAAGAGAGGAAGCTGCTTATTTGACTTTCAGAATTGAAGAACAAGCAGGTAAGTAGCCAGGATCACTCAAACTATAATAGGGTGTTCTTGGCAAAGAGGTTATGTGAGTACATATTTTAGAGTGTTGTTGAATTTGATGCCAGATTTGATCCCAGAATGCCCCTATATCGATTGTTTTGTCCTGTCTGTTTGTTTGTCTGTATCTTTGTCTGTCTGTCTGACAACTTTCACCCTGACCATAACTTTTGAACCGTAAAGGATAGAGACTTTATATTTCGCATGGGTACTCAACTAATAAAGCCCTTTCAAATGATGTCAAGATGGATGACCTTTTTTGTCCTGTCCTGTCTGTTTGTCTGTCTACTTAACCTTTGTCCATAACTTTTGAACCGTGAAGGATATCTAGAGATGTCATATTTCACATGCATACTCAACTAATTAAGCCTTTTCAAATGATAACAAGGTCACTGATCTTTTGACCATGACAATGACTTTCATTGTAAAAATAACTTTTTCTGACTTTGTTGCCACCATGGATATAGTGTTTCACAAACACATCTTGTTGATTTAGGGACATTTTTGGTGTGTGTGTTCCATGCAGGATCAAATTTTGTTGGATATTTATTTATTTATTTTAATTTAAGTTAACTTTCTTTTTTTTAGATTTTAAAATATTGGGGTTTAATAAATGTAACTGGAAGGAAATGAATTACAGATTTAATTTCTGGGAATTTTTACATTCTTCTTGATATAAAATTGGGATGGGTGGATTGGATACACTATTAGTACCTAATAATGAGCTTAGATGGATAACTCCATCAGAACTAATTAAAACATATTGATGAAACTTGGTAGGTATAAAGTACTCAATGTTCTTATTAAAATTGTTTCAAAGATCATCAAACTGAATGCCTAGGGATGATCAAAAAGATGTCTTAAGAAGAGATGTCTTTTGTAGTCCCATTCTGAAAATGAATGCTTATGTTTGTTCCTTCAGTTCAGTTTTTCAGTTTACCAGAGCTAAAACCTCAAGTTAAGGTAATGATTGCAAGATTAATCAAGTCATGTGCTATCTAAATATTGAATGGATACATATTACCGTATTTCCAGTGTGATGTAATAGACCTAAAGTACATGAAATGACATTGCAAAAATGATGATTAATCAACCTGTGTAAGTTTGTGCATACGTAAGGATCCAACAAACGAGTTAACTACCTGTAAGCAGCCAAATGCTCACTTTAAGAATATTAAGCATTTTACTTTTCATAAGTCATAAGTTCATATGAAGTCTGTGGGTCTGTCCGACCATCTGGGGTCATGTTTCCCGGACTATTTCTGCAGTCTTTCAAGATATTGGATTGAAACTTTGGGTATGGGTATAACTTTTTACTAAAATATACTATCCACACGTAAATGGATATATAGTTTGCCTCACATGAATTTGCTAATTTTCTGTCCAGGTTCTTCTGCGATTCTAATATCATTTTCATTATAAAGGCTGACATGTTTTAAAAGAAAATTGGTTTTCTAGGTAATACGACTACAAGTAACAAAATAACATACACCCATATAAATCTAATTTGATATTTGGTTATTATTCTACTTTTATTATACCCCCCACAAACAAAGTTTGTGGGGGGGGTATATAGGAATCACCCTGTCTGTCCGTCCGTCTGTCGTGCCGTCTGTCCATCAACCTTTGTCCGGGGCATAACTTTTTTATTCTTTATCATATGATGATCATACTTGGTACATTTGTTCCTTTGGAGATGCGGGTGTGTCATGACCCTGAACCAAGGTCGTGGGTCAAAGGTCAAGGTCACTATTCACTCTATTGTAAAAATCTTGTCAGGGCTATTTCTTTTAGTTGTATGAATGGATAATGTTCATACTGGGTCGTTAGTGAAAGGCCAAGTCACTTGTCTTTTTTTTTTTGGAAAAACTTTAACTTTGACGGTAAAGTATAGTCATATAGAGATAGGGAGTCCATTTTACATGTGTGTATTCTGTATGACAAGTCCTGTACACTGATACAAGAAGAATTTACACAACAGTCTTGACCTTCACCTTCTTCTCAAAAATTTAAATATTCGTCATATATATAGTTCTATGCCCTATTTTGAATTTTGGTGCCGTGGGGGGTATTTGTCCCGTTAGGACAGTTCTAGTTTTATTCATTATTTTTAGGGGGGTTTTAGGATGATGTTAGTTGTCCTGTAAATTTGTTACATTATTATATACATGATTAAAAGAAAAGGAAGGAACTTCAAGGATTCTCTTTATTTTGTAATCTTCTTGCCTGTATAGGTCTATGTGGACCCATACGTACTTCTTGCCTTGGATAGTAAATCTCATCTGATGACTTATTTTCAAGTAATGCGTATGATTCCATGTCATCAGTACATGTTTACAAGCGCAGCGTGTGTAGCTGTAAGCATGGATCACAAAATATATGTATTTTAAAAGAGAAAACTGAAGACATCCGACAAAGCTGTATGACAAAAATCATCAAGGACATGCACAAAAAAGCAAGAGCAATGCCTAGCGTGGCATAATATGAAGTGATAGAAAGTAACAAACCAAGTTTTAATCCAGTACGTTTAAAGACTGCAGAAAAAATTCCGTAAAACTAAAATCTTTGAAAATTTCTAAGTTGAACGGCCATAACTCTGGCAAAACCAAAGCAATCATACCCAGATTCGAACTGGCACTGACCCTGAATGATATAAAGTAATATACGAAGTGTTAATGCAATACCTTTAAATATTGCAGAAAAAAATCTTTGAAAATTTCTAAGTTCAAGGGCCGTAACTGGTAGAAACAAAGCAATTATACCCAAATGCGAACTGGTACTAACCCTTGTTGATATGAAATTATATACCAAGTATTAATCCAATATCTTTAAAGACTGCAGGAAAAAGTCCAGAAAACTGTAAATCCTTGAAATTTTCGAAGTTCAAGGGCCATAACTCTGGCACAACCAAAGCAATCATACCCCAAAAATACCTATTTACTAATTGAAAAAAGTAAACACATTTTAAAAGGCTAGAATTACTTGAAATGATTCATACCAACTCTTAGCCGGTAGGGGTAGGAGGATGGCGTAGACTAAATCTACGCTAAACGTGAGATATGCTCTTTGATGAAATGCAAAATTGTAGGAAATTTGGTCTAGACGGGTATTTACACCAAAGTATGCCCACGTCCTGAGTAACACTGCAGTACAATCAAAGGACAAACCTTTAAACATTAGAAAATAAGAAATATAGAACAAAAGAAAGGAAGAGTAGGAAACTGGGGTCAAAAACTAGGACTATATCTTCTTTTTTCAAGGTGGAGGGATGTACCGATGCCCATACATTTGATGTATAAAATGTTAAGGTTTCATACTTTACATATCTACTGCACTAAAGCATCCTTCAAGGTTCGCCTTAGATGAATAGGTAGAGGGTCAAAGGTCAAGATCTGGGACCTATCATGTTTTTACTTGGTTACTGAATTTGAGAATATTCATGTTTCACCAAAACATCTTGTTTATTATATTCTTGATAAATTTGACGGAGATAAAGCTGTGTATTAATAATTATCTCGAACCAAGCTGTGTGTTACTTCACCCAAGGTCATCTCTCAAGGCTAATAAAACTTACGGTTTTCTTGTTGCTTAAAATTTTATGTTCTACGGGTAGAGTAATTATTCCTGCTCTTAGATACCTTGAATGATATATTGATTTTTTATTCAATAAAAGGTTATGAAATGCCCTTGAAATAACAATGATAAAATGAAATAGTCAGCGGTCAGATTATTTTATTTGGAGGAAAATGTCACTTTACGTTTTGGAAAAAATATCAAATTTCTTTAAATACCTTTCTGCAACAGATTTTTTGACTAGATATGGTACCAATCTTATTGTATCTATTCAATATGAAGTAGTACCTGTAATGTGAGCCATCATCTGTCAATTCATTTTTGAAAAAATCGTACCTGATCAAATTTTCATATTGTTCTCATTAATTACTTTATTTGTAAAAATATAGAAAGGGAGATAACCAACCCTTAATGGTGTATTCATAGTTTAACCATAATCTCGCATGATATTCAGAAATGTCATATCAAAGAATAAAAAGAATTCAATGGTCCATTTATTTTCTAGTACCCCTTGCAATCGCTACCTTAACTATTGTCAAAGTGATCTGACAGTCATCCATCCGTATTGGTAAAGTTTTCAGTTGTCGGGACAAATGTCAGTATCAGTGGCGTAGATACCAACTTTAACCTTTGCCATACCTTCAAAAGTATTAAACTTAGGGCGTTCATGTTTTACATGTACATTCCTTGTGACAATGCCATTGCTACCATCATATTTACTAAGACCTTGACCTTAACATTTGAGATATAAAAAAAAATTACCCTTGGCAGTAACTCGTCAACTACTGGGGGTGAAGCATTCATATTTATGTCTTCCCATCAAAAGGGGAGACATATTGTTTTTTTCAATTTTCTTATTCTTCTTCTTCTTCATCCAAATTTTTTCCGGGCCGTTACTTGAATACCCTTTGAGGTAAGAAGTTGAAACTTGGAATGTAGAAAGGTGACAGTGACGCAAGGTGCATGGTGTAAAAATTTTTGAACTTGACCTACATTTACAGTCTTAAGGTCAAATAAAAGAAATTGTCCAGGCCGTAACTTGAATAACCTTTGAGGTAAGAACTTGGAACATAGAAAGGTGACAGTAAGGCAAGGTGCACGGTATAAACATTTTTGACCTTGACTTACATTTACAATCTCAAGGTCAAGTTAAAAAAAATTTGTCCAGGCCATAACTGGAATATCTTTTGAGGTAAGGACTTGGAACATAGAAAGGTGACAATGAGGCAAGGTGCACGGCATAAAAATTTTTGACCTTGACCTACATTTTCAATCTCAAGTTCAATTTAAAAAAAAATTGTCCAAGATGTAACTTAAATACCCTTTGAGGCAAGAACTTGAAACTTGGAACATAGTAAGGTGACAGCGAGGCAAGGTGCATGGCATAAAATTTTTTTACCTTGACCTACATTTCAATCTCAAAGTCAAATTTAAAGAAAAAAACTTGTCCAGGCCGTACCTTGAATACCCTTTGAGGTAAGAACTTGAAACATAGAAAGGTGACAGTGAGGGAAGGTGCACGGCATAAAAATTTTTGACCTTGACCTACATTTACAATCTCTAGGTCAAATTTTTTTTAAAATTGTCCAGGGCATAACTTGAATACCCTTTGAGGTAAGAACTTGAAACTTGAGGCATAAAATGTTTGACCTTGACGTACATTTTCAATCTCGAGGTCAAATTTAAAAAAAAAAACTTGTGCAGGCCGTAACTTGAATACCTTTTGAAGTAAGAACTTGAAACTTGGAATATAGAAAGTTGACAGTAAGGCAAGGTGCACGGCATAAACATTTTTGACCTTGACTTACATTTACAATCTCAAGGTCAAATTAAAAAAAAAATTGTCCAGACCATAGCTTGAATACCCGTTCAGGTAAGAACTTGGAACATAGAAAGGTGACAATGAGGCAAGGTGTACCGCATAAAAATTTTTGACCTTGCCCTACATTTACAATCTCAAGTTCAATTTAAAAAAAAATTGTCCAAGCCGTAACTTGAATACCCTTTGAGGTAAGAACTTGAAACTTGGAACATAGAAAGGTAAGAGTGAGGCAAAGTGCACGGCATAAAAATATTTGACATTGATCTACATTTACAATCTCAAGGTCATTTACAACAATTTGTCCATATCGTAACTTGAATACCCTTTGAGGTAAGAACTTGGAACATAGAAAGGTGACAGTGAGACAAGGTGCACGGCATAAACATTTTTCACCCTGACCTACATTTACAATTTCAACTTCAAATTAAAAATAATTTGCCCAGTCCGTAACTTGAATACCCTTTGAAGTAAGAACTTGGAACTTGGAACATAGAAAGGCGACAGTGAGGCAAGATGCACGGCATACACATTTTTTACCTTGACCTACATTTTCAATCTTAGGGTCAAATTTAAAAAAAAATTGTCCAGGCCGTAACTTGAATACCCTTTGAGGTTAGAACTTGAAACTTGGAAAATAGAAAGGTGACAGTGAGGCAAGGTGCATGGCATAAAAATTTTTGACCTTGGCTTACATTTACAATCAAAATGTCAAATAAAAAAACTTACCGTTTCAAGGTCATTTAAAAAAAGATTCTAAATTGTAATTTGTATATTGTTTCACTTATGGACTTTAATTTTATAGCATATAATAACACTGTATATGAACTGTGTCAAAAGTTTTGACCCAGAACTCAAGTCAGTTTCAGTACCCCTTGTCAGAAAATTTAATTATAAATGCAACGCTTGTAACAAAAAACATTTATAGTGAATCAAAATTGGTTGTCCGTTGCACTTTGTTATAAGCATGTTTTACTGTACATTCATTTCTACAGAGTTCAGGTATCTTAGATTATATTCCTATAAGTTTTTTAAATCCTAGTCGGATTCTTCCACTTGTAATGGTCCATTCTGAAACACATCCATAAGGAAGGGGAGATGTGTTTTGTTCAAAAAACAATACCCACTAGTTCATATATGTGTTTATTATTTGTAGACCGTTTCTGTCTATACCAAAACATTTGACCCCACAACTTTGAGCTTGAATTGAGAAAAACATTGGAAATATTTTTCCTTCTCACAATGCTGCACCAGCGAGCTATGTGGTATTGATACGCTATTGACTTCTCTTTATCTGCCAGATAGATTTTAATCAAACTTATACTTGTAGTTAACTTATGCTTGTAGTATAAATGCACCTCTATAAAGTTTCTTTTTTATTCAAATCTGTCAAAAGGTGCATTCACCATAGACAAACATAGGACAAGATGATATTCTCCTTTGAAAATTTTAACCACCTCTTCCAGGGTCCGGCGCCATAAACTGAGAATATACTGGTACTTGAGTCAGAAATTCATATTCTTCTGTTCGTCAGTGAATTAATAACTGGGATTTCGATTTTATTTAGTTTTATTCTACTGATAAATAGAATTAAACCATTCTGCATTAAAGTTTATTTGAACTTTTGATAATGGAATAAATTAAAATGAAATTTTTGACTTAAGTATATTTTCAGTTTATGGCGCCGGACCCAGATATTCTTCTACCATTACATTGTTCGTTCATTGTATTGTATCATAAACATAAAGTCAAGCCCGTAACCACCTCTCCTAATCTGTTTTATTGTATTTTAATTAATCACATCAAATGTCAGACAAGTCACCTTTGCTTAAAAAAACAAAAAAACCCCCAACTTTTTAGTGGGCAACAGGGGCATAGGAAGCATTGCAAAAGTTGGTGGAAAAGCGAGGGGGGGGGCGTGGGAACATTAATATAGTTTCATTTTGCAATGTGATAAAAATTTGTCCATGATCTGCCAAAAAAAAAAAAAAAAAAAGAAAGGGGTAGGGAGGCTAGGTTGTGCAACCAATACCTATGGGCCTGGGTAATAAGGGTTGTCTCTCATGACAGTTTCCAGATAGCAGAACTTTTAATTATAAGTCTCAAAAGGCCTCAGACAATAAATGTATTCATGAGTTATGCAGTATTTTACAGAAATATTTGCAATTTTCATTTTTCAAATTTTGTAAATGGTTTGATATGAACAGAAGTATTTTATTTATTTCTCTTTCACTTGAACAATCAGACAGACTGATTATTGTTTTACTCCACTCCATGATTATTTCGCGTATATGGTGACGGCATCTACCTGATGCATTGCATACAAATTGAACAAATTTAGACCTTTACAACGAACCCACTCGAAGCAGTGAGGGATCTTTTATGTGCCACGCCTACCGTGACACGGTAACTCAGTTTTTACTGTCTCAACCAAAAGACAGCACAGCAATGTGCCCAGAGTGGCAGTCGAACCCGGGACCTCTCGATCCCGAGCGGAGCACGTAATCCACTAAGCCACGCCTTCTTCAATCAGACAGAAAACAAAAGAAACTTTAATCATTTAATGTATATTCCTCTTGTATGAGTGTATTTGTCATTACAAAAACTATTGCTGAAACTCGCCAAATGATCAAGAGGACTAAGCCCTCCTCACAACAGACCAACACAGAAGAGGGTAAAATAATTTCACAATGCTTCAATATGATTTATCGGTATTGTGTGAGAGCAATATGATTCAGTGTTGTTTTACTGCATTCCAAATCTGATGTTCCAGTTTCAATCTGATTTGTTTGAATGCATAATTCTAAGATTGATCAACTTCTGCCTGTCTAAATGTTCTAAGAAATGAAAGTATAAACTAAGTCTGCAATGGATTGAATAATGAAACAAAAATCTCATTCAGCATATTTAATGGTCATATACTATGTAAATTATATAAAGTGGGGCAGCTTGTCCATGTTGAAACCGTTAGTAACGGTGCGAATGTTAGAATAAATAGATGAAATCAGTCAGCACGTCTGACTGGTTAACAAGGGCATGACCAAGCTGTAACCACCACCTTAAAGATGAAATAAGTGAAATCAATCAGCATGCCTGAGTGGTTATCAAGGGCATGACCAAGCTGTAACCACCACCATATACCGTATATACTCGCATATAGGTCGACCCGCGTATAAGTCGGGGGGTACGCTTTGGAGCTCAAATTCTAGGATTTGCCGTTGACCCGCATATAAGTCGGTTGGAATTTTTAAGTGAACAAAGCCTGTATATGTTAACCGACATTCATTCATAGAAATGTATACAAAGGCTTCGGAGAATGATGATCGTGCGTAATCACACTACGGGAATTTAATTGACATATTCAATAGCGGGACATTTAAAACGTGACGTATAAAAGATGTATTTATTTAAGATAAAACGATCTACCTGGTGTTACTTCATAGCTTAAGTGACTACTTTTCGAATAATTTGGTAGCCATGAAAACGGCTGTTTTTATATAATTATTTATTTGATAATTACAGCAAATACAACACGACGACGACCGTGGCTTCATTGCTTGTTTATTTAACTATTAAGTAATTAATTCATTAATGCAGTGAAACCCTACTATGAGTCGGTGATTGATACCCGACAAAGACTCTTTTACCACACCGACAAACCTACCAGTATCATTAACTTACTTCTAGTGTCATGTATACGCCGGACCGTTATTTAATCAATGGTCATCACGTCACGGCTCACTAAACCTGTAGACGTACTCTAGCGGATTTGTTTTACCGTTTGTAATGGATATTTCAACAGCAAATAAGCGATATATTACGACTTTAAGTACAGAATCTGTTGGTCACAAAATATACATTTTATTGTCATAAAATCGTATTTTAAAGCAGTATTGACGGGGAATTTCATCTACGTTATCTATCATGTCTAATGTCTTCATTATCTGATAATAAACGAGAAAGTTTGGCTTCAATCCAAGGTCGGATTTTTTTTTCTCTTCGTCAGTATCTCGCATATAAGTCGGTAGTGCTATTCGACCGCGATTTTTTACTCCCAAAAAACCGACTTATATGAGAGTATATACGGTAGGTGAAATAAGTGAAATCAATCTGCATGCCTGAGTGGTTATCAAGGGCATGACCAAGCTGTAACCACCACCATATACAGTACAGCCTACGCGGATTACACATTTTCCGCTCTGCCGCCGCGGACAGTTTAATTTTATAGTGGAAAATCACCGCAACCGTTGCGGTGATTTTTCGCGGCGACCCACCGCAATCTATCTCTCTTTCCATATCCGAGAGCCATAGCAAATGCTCTGACCCGTACATAACCATCGTGACCCATCGCAATCACCGCAATCCCACCGCGACCCATCGCAATCGTCGAGTCTGGTATTAAAATCATCGCTACTCATTGCAATTATTAGGCTTTGTATTACATTGAAAATTTAGACATTGATTATTGTAAACTTATTTATAACATAGTGTGAAAAAATAAATATTTTAAATTTTCAATTTAACATTGTATTGATATGCGATATCGTCATGTCTTTTTATCGCCGTATATCATGGAAATTGCATGTATAGCAATGCCCTTATTTGCATTTTCTTATAGAAGCACATAAATAAGAGCACTTTTTATCAGGGAAGCTTGCTTTTAAATATATATATATATATATACATGTTAGCGGAGACCACATGTTGCACAGAAGGCCCCGCCTTATAACACCAGAGACACAGAGTCCCTGTATATACCATTATATAAGATGTCCCAGTGCCAGTATATACAGTCTCCCCCATGCCAGTACATATACAATCTTCCCCGTGCCTCTATATACCTTTATATATGTCTCTGATAACACTTAGGCGCGGATCCAGCCGGGGGGGGGCACGGGGGCACCTGCCCCCCCCCCTCCGGCAGTGCCCGCCGAAGGGGGCACCATAGTCTGTTTTATGACCTATTTTACTGCATTTCTGTCTAAAATTTCCAAAATTTCGCTGGCTCGCTTCGCTAGCCAGTTATTCTCTCATATACATATTTCTTTAAATTTGCAGTTGAAAAAAAAATCGTTGACTCGCTTCACTCACGATCTATTTCATGATAAATCTCCCTGATCCCCGTTCATGATCCATAATATTTTCCAGAGAGAAGCGAAATATATGCGCAATCCAAATTAATATCCAGGGCACAAATGTTCGGTCACTTGGCCTCAGGCGAGTAAAATCGTATGGCTACTTGTACATCGTGTAGCAAATGTTACAAATGTTTGAAGCTACGCGCTGTACAAGATGGATTTTACTTATCCATTCTATTTTACTCGAATACGTCTTGTACATCGTGTAGCTTCAGTACAAATTTTTGAAACGCTTGTACTGAAGCTACGCGATGTACAAGATGGATTTCACTTATAGCTATTTCTAGAATAGTTTATTTTGACAACGTATTTTGTATCTCCAAAAGTCTCAAAAACAGGAGCTCCCGTGGAGGGGGACTTTGCACCTTGTTCCCCCTACCAAGGATCTACCCTACATCCACTGGGGACCTATAGGCAGTCCCTAGACCCTGTGCCGAGTTTTACGCCTCCTCCAACTGGAAATCTGGGTCCATGCCTGATAAAATTACCGTGAATTAGAACAAAAGGGGCCTAATATGGCACACACGATTTTGCAAGATTTTTGTCATATCTTCTCAGGAAAACCCCATTCCCACCTATGGGAGAGAGGGAGGGGTGAACATCATAATTTTTGATCGAAAATATTACGACAGTTTTCTTCCGATTTCAGAGTTTTTGCGGAATATTTGAAGTCATTAAAATGTTGAACCCCCACATATGAGGCGGACCCCTCCCATACCCTCCCCATTCGGCCCTTCGGGCCTCAATTGTGAGATCCCCCCGGGAGCACATGAAGTTCTGGATCCGCCCCTGAAACTCCTGCGCAAATCGTTTAAGTACTGTTTCTCTGAGCAACGAGTCAAAATTCATCCAAAGGAGTAAAATTTCAATAAACGGATATTCGTCAAAATTAACATTTTATGTGTCATATTCATTATGTTTTGTTACACTATTTTTAATTTCAAAATATTTTCCAAGAAGGACATATACTAAAGTTTTATAAATCGGCATACATCAACTGTAATTTACTCAAATATAATGGTGGCACTGTTGATATGATATAAAGATTCTGTTGATGTATTTCCTCCGTATATAAATTTCTCTTATTTTCAGTTTAGCTCGCATTATAGCACTGAATCTAGACTCTTATCCAATCCATCATAAGTGAGATATGAGACTCACATTTCTATTGTAATGCAGTTCATATCTTTACTTACGACAAACTGGTAATACCCTGTTGGGGATAAATTTAGAATCATGAAAATAATAGCAATGTTTCGGATGCAAGTATTTAACGTCGAGGACAGTTAGAAATTTTATTATTCCTCTCTCCCAATTGGAACATCTCGCTCTTAATCTCTTAAAACTTTGAAGTATCCGACCCCTTTCCTTTACTTAATTCAGGTATTATCCGACCCCTTTCCTTTACTTAATTCAGGTATGTTGCCAATAGTAACTACCACCCAATACCTGTGTGTAAAACCCCCAAGGGTTTTTGCTTCCCCTGTCTAGACAACAACCTTTCCGCTTCGCAATGACTCGAGGTACATTCGTCTCGCTGCGGGTATCCGGGTATTCTCCAACATGCAGTGACTTCGGCGATCAGGTAGCACGTCCCCAAGTGTAATCACGTGACCTGACCGTCCTGCCAAAAAGTGTGGAAATCTTTATTCAAGAGTTGTAACAATTCACTCCCGGTCTACGGCATCAATTTCAGTTTTGAGTTTAATAGTTAGATGCAGGTTTTGTCATTGAGCTGTGATTCTCATCCTTAAAACTTGGAATGTTTATACAAATTGTCAGATATACCAGAGACATATATATATACTTTGAAAGTATATATGTCTCTGGGTATACGTGCTACATAAAGTATATACATGTATGTCTCTTAACATATGCATATTTAATAATGAACTTGTTAATATTATAAAAAGTTGAGAACCTATACGTAAAAACTATCTATGTATTTTCAGGAAGAGATGGCCCTGTATCTGCTAGTTGGCGTCTGCCGACCATTGCCACTGTTTTCTATATTTTTCATCTTATGTTCCCCTATTCTTGATGTCGGACTGTTAAATGACCTAATTTGCATCATATTTGTTGGGGGATAAGTCTCGGGATTTATCATCGCTGTCTACGAAGAATCCGATATTTTGAATCTTATTTTTTTTTGCAAAGTGCGGTCATATAAAATTCGAAGAATGAAAGAGAGTCATCATATAGTTAATCAAAGTTGCATTACGGTCTATGATAAACACCGAGTTTATCCCCCAGGTCATCCTCGGAAAGTTTCGGGGATTATCTTCATTTAGATCTTAGTGTGATGTCACGCCGACTTCGAGAATAAAAAAGAAAATTGGTAGCGTGCTAGACTAGAGACATATATATATGTCTCTGGCTAGACTATCCAATGTTTTACCACTAGATCAGGACCCCTTCGGTTTAAATATAACACCTCGGGCGCTAAATAGTGAACAGGGTATTGTCATATTTAATTATAATGAATTAACAGGGTATTCAATTTCCGCCAGGAAAACGGGAGTTATTCCCAGGACAGTATCAAGCACCCTCAAGTCTGTATAGGATTTTCTTGTATCAAAATCCATCTCTACTACATTTTCCCGGCTGAAAATATAATCAGGAACTTATACATGATTGATTGATTGATTGATTGATTGATTGATTGATTGATTGATTGATTTTTGTTTAACGTCACACCATAAATATTTCAAGTATATGGTGACGGCATCTGCCTGATGCAAGGCATACAAATTTTGACATTTGCAACGGACCCACCCGAAGCAGTGAGGGACCTTTTACGTGCCATGCATACTACGACCTGGGGCCTCGGTTTTACTGTCTCATCCGAAAGACAGGACACCGACATGAACGGGACTCGAACCCCGGCCTCCCGACCACCAGGAGGCGAGCGCGATACCACTAGGCCACGCCGGCTTCGGACTTATACAATATCTAATATAAGGCCCTGATCAAACTGAACAAAAGAACTAAATATCTAGGAAACACCACGAACGTGATAGACCATCAGGTATTACTGCCATGTTTCAATTTTTTAATTTACTTGGAGGTGGTAAATACAAAAATTAAAGCATGGCAACTAGTTGTCATGTTTTAATTTTTTAATTTACCATCCTCCCCCCCCCCCCAAGTAAATTAAAAATTTAGAACATGCATTTTACCACGGTCGGGTATTACCACGTTCTGTTACACGACTGAAATAACGAGTGACACTATGTCGATGCATAACACCAGAGACATAGACTACTTTCAAAGTAGTCTATGTCTCTGATGACACATCAAACACAACAACTTAATTTCTAGGAAACACAACGCGCTTGATAGACCATCACGTATTACCAGAAAGATAGACTACTTTCAAAGTAAAGTAGTCTTTGTCTCTGTCACCATTCGATTGGGTAGTTATTTAATAGTTATCTGCCCTTTACCGATAGGTATCCCGATCGCATCCGCCATTACGGTACTGAAAATATATAAGTTTTCGAGATAGAAAAAAAAAGACCTATGAGGGTAGTGGTTAAAACCATATTTGCGTTTATTATTGTTCAGTTAAATAATCTGATCGGTGACTGTGATTGAAAATTAATAAACATGTTTGTTTTATAGTCTATCATGAATTTCAGTTTTAAATTAAGATATGAAAAACCAGACATACATATGTCTCTGGAAAAACAGAAAAGGAATTTTCCTAACTTGGTCACCCAAGCTAAGTAATGAATTATGTATTTATGTATTACAGATTAATTAGATAATAAGTATCAGAGACATAAACTACTATCAAAACCTAGTCTATGTTTCGGCAAATATCAATATCAATAATATCTTCTTGTTATCCATATCAGATTCTCGATTCGACTCTAAGTCGAAATGGTGTATATCTTTGCAAATTAATTAAATTTTTAATACTTACATTAAATATTCAACAAAATATTTCATATATATATTATATATAGGTATAAGACTTAGAATGACCATGACAGAAACCAGCACACCATATCACAAACGAGGATTTTTCGTAACTTTTACTCAGATGGAATATGCCTTTAAATTTCAGTATGCAGATGAATCGTTGTATTCGAGGATGAGAAATATCATCATCTACTAAACTATTTCCAAATTGAAACTACCCTATTATGCAAAACCTGGAGTTTAAAGTTTCAGAAAATCCTTTAAAAATTTCGTATATGATCTCTAAGGTAATAAACTGCAGTATTAGGCCTGTGAAAATTGAATACAACTCTACTTCGTAACCGAAATCAACTTGTCAAAAATAACTTAATTAAACAATGGCGGATTAGGAGCCTAAAACCAAAACCTGTAATTTAGTCCATTTTCGATGATGGGGTTAAACAGCTGACATAAATCCTGTAAGTTTATTGCGTAATACGGACGACAATTTCTGGAAAGTCGCTTTCACTTTTTCCAAGGATACCTTGACTGAGATATTATTGACCACAGGTGACAACCTGGTTTTACACCTATTACACAATCCATTTTCTGTCAGTACAAGTGTTTTAATATATCTGAATCTCTTCTACATATCATCATTCTGTTTGTAAAACCCAACAATGAACACCGTAACTTTGAATCTATCACCTGATAAGCTTCAAGCGTAACAGGCATTTTTTGGCACACAATGACTGGGACTAGACAGATACTCCGCCAGTACTTTGACAGAGGACCTTGTGGACACCGAGTCGCCTGGCAATGAAGCCTCTCAGTCCACAATTTGAAGGGGAACACGAATGCCCAGACTGCTTTTCATGACCCTGCGTGATAGATGATCGCAACCGACAGATGTGGTGACCAGAATCAGACGTCCCTCCTCACCATCGTAATCGTAATCCGGCATAGAAAGAGAGAGGACTTATACAAGAAGTGCTGGACAATGCTATGCCATCGTGTTGTGTGGGATGATTCTCGATATTTAGATAGAAAGACTCGGAAAGTCAGTCTGAACAGAAGGCGAAACAGATTTGTATGGCAGTCCCATGGATATTGGGAAGAAATTATGCCCAATTGTGTATTTCGTAAAGTACGGGAGAAATATTTGCTTATGTCCTCAAACTCCTTCAAAATAAAACTCTCCAAATAGAGATCAAAACAAACAAATACATCAAACACCCCACCCCCTAAAAAGTAATAGAACCACTTAATATGAAAAAATAAAATACAACTAGAATCTTCATTACTGCACTAAATAATGTACTTTCTATTACCAATTCAAATCCCACACATTGTTTACACCAAACTATAGCATGTTCACACCTCCCGATTACCATGCGCTTCCAGGCATACCCAATACCCCGATTACCAAGCGTCTCTAAGCAAATACCCCGAGCTGGAGACAAGCAGTGATTTCGGCGACCAGTTAAACCACGCCCCCAGCTTAATCACGTGACCAACCGTACGGTCAAAAAGTTTCCCTTTAAGCTCGATATCATGGGAATAATCAGAGACTTATGTCTCTGGAATAATTTAATTTAAATAGATCAGTACTAAACAGTCAATTATTCCAGGAACATGCGTCCCTGATTATTCATAAAAAAACTCGCATTATTAGCAGTAAGATTGGATATATCTCCGTTTGCGTTAGGTTTTGTAAAGTAATGTTACCACAGAGACATAAATATATATATATATATACTATATATATATATATATATATATATATATATATATGTCTCTGGTTATCAAGTCAAATGGCAAATAGTCTGTATTTCAGTCATAATTGCAGTCAAGACCGCAAAAATGCATAATAACTTATTAAAGATACAAATGATGAAAAAAGAGATACCAGTAGATAGTGTAATCTGATGGAAGGACTTATAAATTTGTTTAAAAGTCCTTGGCTGATGATATGATAGCTACCGTAATAGTCACGTGATCAGAAGATGGCCGCGCACGTGTATTACGCGTAGGAATGGTCTATATTTAAAGCAGGGACGTATATATCTAATTTAGTAAACTATAAGTAAAAGTAAACTTTAAAAGCACGAATTCAAGAGATAGATAAGAAAAGTTATATAAAGCGATCACGATTGATCAAGTTGTTTGCGACAATAATTCAGATTCATACAGTACAGGTCGGTTTCAACCAGAGACACACATACACATGTATGTCTCTGGTTTCAACCATATAAACCAATCAGACAATCACGTTTCAATTACTGATTTTTTTTTTTTTTGGGTAAAGAACGTATAAACAAGATAGGTCCTTGTTTTTCTTTTTTTTCCTTGAAATCAATTTGTTTAATTTAATTCTAAAGAATTTCTTTCATATCGCGTGCCTACGGACATACTGGTAGTAGTTACCGGCTAAGACCAGTTACCGGCTACTACTTTTTTTTTTTTGTTTTTGTCTTTTGAAACGTGATTTTATGAGATTTTTTTTTCACATGATTGTCTGCAATACACAGAATATATATGAATTCATGGTTTGAATACCCTTGATAACGTAGTAGTCGGAAACTGGTCTTAATCGGGGTCTGGTCCTTCGACAGTATACTTCTACATAAATTCTAAGATTTTATTATAAATAAAGGAAAATCAGAAATGACCTATTCTATACAGTACTTGTCGAATTAATGACCACTACTTTTGTACATTATTCATAAGACATACCCGCTGTGCGAGATACGATTTCAGCTTTCCTTTTTTGCTAAGATAGCATTTCCAAATTAATCACAATAAAATAAAAGATATGTTCATCAATTTATATACAAGTAACATTTACAAGAGCGACAGTGTTCGAACCGTTGTAACACATCACCCTTTTAAAGTTAATGCAATTGCGTATAATATTCTATTTTACTAACGAATAACTTTTAAATGTATTGTTTATAGAGAGCATTTCACATCAAAATATAAGATACTTATGTCAAAGTACATTAAATTTAATAGACCCCTAGCTCCCGTAAGTGGAATATAAATAGGACCTGGACGAATTTTAAAGTATGGCTATTGAAACATTACAATTTATCGCAGGGATCCCAATACAAGATTCTGCAACGATGATAACGATTGCGGTGGCCCGCCGCGTTTTTGTCTTCAAGTGCCTGCGGCGATATGACCAACTGCGGTGACCCGCGATGGACAATTCAATCTCCTGTCACGACAGTAAAAATTGCGGTGGGTTGCGATGGATTTGAACGTCCACCGCAATCTTATTTTGCGGTGGGTTGCGGTGATTTCCCACCCAAAAATCGGTTGCGGTGATGGGTGGAAAGTGAGGAATCCGCGTAGGCTGTACTGTAGGTGAAATAAGTGATTTCAATCAGCATTCCTGAGTGGTTATCAAGGGCATGACCAAGCTGTAACCACCACCATAAAGGTGAAATAAATGAAATCAATCAGCATGCCTGAGTGGTTATCAAGGGCATGGCCAAGCTGTAGACACGACCATATAGGTGAAAAAAGTGAAATCAGTTGGCATGTCTGAGTGGTTATCAGTGGCATGACCAAGCTGTAACCACCACCATATAGGTGAAATAAGTGAAATCAATCAGCTTGCCTGAGTGGTTATCATGGGCATGGCCAAGCTGTAACCATCACCATATACATGTAGGTGAAATAAGTGAAATCAATCAGCTTGCCTGAGTGGTTATCAAGGGCATGGCCAAGCTGTAACCATCACCATATAGGTGAAATAAAGGAAATAATCTGCATGCCAGAGTGGTTATCAAGGGCATGCCCGAGGTGTAGCCACCACCGTAAAATCAGTCAGCATGCCTGAATGGTTATCAAGGGCATGACCAAGCTGTAACCACCACCATATAGGTGAAAGAAGTGAATTCAATCAGCATGCCAGAGTGGTTAACAAGGGAATGCCCAAGGTGTAGCCACCACCGTAAAATCAGTCAGCATGCCTGAGTGGTTATCAAGGGTATGCCCAAGTTGTAACCACCACCATATAGGTGAAAAAGTGAATTCAATTAGCATGCCTGAGTGGTTATCAAGGGCATGTCCAAGCTGTAACCACCACCATATAGGTGAAATCAGTCAGCTTGCTTGAGTGGTTATCAAGGGCATGACCAAGCTGTAACCATCACCATATAGGTGAAATAAGTAAAATCAGTCGGCATGTCTGAGTGGTTATCAAGGGCATGACCAAGCGGTAACCACCACCATATAGGTGAAATAAGTGAAATCTGTCAGCATGCCTGAGTGTTTATCAAGGGCATGACCAAGCTGTAACCACCACCATAAAATCAGTCAGCATACCGGAGGTGGTTATCGGGGCATGACCAAGCTGCAACCACCACCATATAGGTGAAATAAGTGAAATCAGTTAGCTTGCCTGAGTGGTTATCAAGGGCATGACCAAGCTGTAACCACCACCATAAAATCACTCGGCATACCGGAGGTGGTTATCGGGGCATGACCAAGCTGCAACCACCACCATATAGGTGAAATAAGTGAAATCAGTTAGCTTGCCTGAGTGGTTATCAAGGGCATGACCAAGCGGTAACCACCACCATAAAATCACTCGGCATGCCTTAGCTGTTAGCAAGGATATGATAAATAGTCAATGTTAACAGATAAGCTTACTTTATTGTGATAAATAAATGTCTTTAGAGTGCTGTCGAATTTTATTTTTGTTTTGATTCCAGAATAAAATTTCTATACTCTGGGATCAGTATATTGGGAGCATATTGTATTGTGTTTGCCCTGTCTGTCTGTTTGTTTGTCTGTAAAACAAAAATACCCGCTGAACCCTTCAGGCCAGCAGCTTTACAGAAAAACCTTTTAGTAGGCAACAGGGGCATAGGAAGCATTGCAAGAGTGGGTGGAGGAGGGGGCAACATTAAATTTAATTTCATTTTGTAAAGTGATGAGAATTTGTCCATGATCTGCTAAAAAAAAGGGGTGTGTGGAGGTGAGGTTGTGCCCCTGATACCTATGGGCCTGGGTAATAAGGGTAGTCTCTCATAACAGTAGTTATAAGTTTCAAAAGGCGTCGGACAATGGATGTACTCATGATTTATGCAGTATTTGACAGAAACATTTGCAATTTTCATTTTTCAAATTGTAAATGGTTTGATATGAACAAAGTATTATATTTCCTCTTTCACTTAAACAATCAGACAGAAAACAAAAGAAACTTTAATCATTTAATGTATATTCCTCTTGTATGAGTGTATTTGTCATTACAGAAACCATTGCTGAAACTCGCCAAATGATCAAGAGGACTGAGCCCTCCTCACAACAGACCAACACAGAAGAGGGTAAAATAATTTCGAAATGCTTCATTATGATTTATCGATATTGTATGAAAGCAATTTGATTCATTGTTGATACATTGCATTTCAAATCTGATGATCCAGGTTTGGTTTGATTTCTTTGAATGTACTTTTATAGAGTGCCTGAGTGGTTATCAAGGGCATGACCAAGTTATAGCCACCAACGCAAAATCAGTCAGCATGCCTGAGTGGTTATCAAGGGCATGTCCAAACTGTAACCACTACCATATAGGTGAAGTAAGTGAATCAATCAGTGTGCCTGAGTGGTTATCACGGACATGTCTAAACTGTTAGTTGGTTGGTTGATTGGTGTTTTACGTCGCTTTCAACAATTCAGTTATATCACGACATGGAAGCAGGAGGTAACCAACCTCTTAAACATAGTGGCGCAACCATGGAATCGTCGGCGCCGCAAGCCAAGCGCTTAACCACTACACCAAGCCTGCCCCTTGTCCAAACTGTAACCACCACCATAAAGGTGAAATCAGTCAGCATGCCTGAGTGGTTATTAAGGGCATGTCCAAACTGTAACCACCACCATATAGGTGAAATAAGTGAATCAATCAGCATGCCTGAATGGTTATCAGGAGCATGACCAAGCTGTAACCACCACCATAAAGGTAAAGTAAGTGAAATCAATCAGCCTGCCTGAGTGGTTATCAAGGGCATGTCCAAACTGTAACCACCACCATATAGGTAAAATAAGTGAAATCAATCTGCATGCCTGAGTGGTTATCAAGGGCATGTCCAAGCTGTAATCACCACCATATAAGTGAAATAATGAAATCAATCAGCATGCCTGAGTGGTTATCAAGGGCATGCCGCAACTGTAACCACCACCATATAGGTGAAATCAATCTGCATGAGTGAGTGGTTATCAAGGGCATGACGAAGCTGTAACCACCATCATATAGGTGAAATAAGTGAAATCAGTCAACATGCTTCGGTGGTTATCAAGGACATGCCCAAGCTGTAACCACCGCCAGAAAGGTGAAATAAGTGAAATCAATCAGCTTCAGTGAGTGGTTTATCAAGGGCATGCCCAAGCGGTAACCACCATAAAAGTGATATAAGTGAAATCAATCAGCTTGAGTGAGTGGTTATCAAGGGCATGCCCAAGCGGTAACCACCACCATAAAGGTGAAATAAGTGAAATCAGTGAGCATGCCTGAGTGGTTATCAAGAGCATTTCCAAGCTGTAACCACCACCATATAGGTGAAATAAGTGAAATCAATCTGCATGCCTGAGTGGTTATCAAGGGCATGTCCAAGCTGTAACAACCACCCTATAGGTGAAATAAGTGAAATCAATCAGCATGCCTGAGTGGTTATCAAGGGCATGCCGAACCTGTAACCACCACCAGATAGGTGAAATAAGCGAAATCAATCTGCATGCCTGAGTGGTTATCAAGGGCATGTCCAAGCTGTAACAACCACCATATAGGTGAAATAAGTGAAATCAATCAGCATGACTGAGTGGTTATCAAGGGCATGCCGAAACTGTAACCACCACCATATAGGTGAAATAAGTGAAATCAATCAGCATGAGTGAGTGGTTATAAAGGGCATGCCCAAGCTGTAACCACCACCAGAAAGGTGAAATAAGTGAAATCAGTCAGCATGCCTTAGACGTTAGCTAGGATATGATCCTGGTCAATATTAACAGATAAGTTGACTGTACTTGATTAAAAAAAGAAACAAATAATCTCTTTTAACCATGTAAACACTGTCAATTTCAAAATTTTAGATAAAAGAAATGCCAGAGAAACCCTTCTTGAGAAGTATGAGAATGTTACACAGTGTGTTACAGCCATGCCACTGGGTGGTACAAGCATGCCTCTTGATGAGTTATACTCCCCAGTGTTTGTAGCAGAAGATACCAAATCACAAAGTAAAAGCAGGAAAGAGGATAAACAGACTGACAGAAAGCCCATAACAATGTCTGATATGTTTCACATTGGTGGTAAACCTGCCAAGAGAATATTTATGAAAGGAGAGGCTGGAAGGGGAAAAACTGTATTCACAATTAAACTTGTTGCTGATTGGTGTAAAGTCCAACAAGGACAACAATGTGACATGCAGGAAGTGTTGTCTCAGTTTGACTTGACATTCTATGTGTCAATGCGTTATGTCAAAAAAGATAAAGACGAAGTAGTGGACATGATTTGTGACTGTTTGTCAGAGGGAGATCGTGAAGTAGTCACACTGTTCAGACGAGTGCTCTGTAATAAGCATATTCGATGTCTTGTGATCTTGGATGGCCTAGATGAGTGGTCCAACAGTTCTAACACTTTTCCTGATACTTATGGCTTGGTAAACTGTGTTTTATTTACATCAACAAGACCATGGAAGCTAGAAAAGCTACAGATGCAATATACACCACAGGATAAAGTGGTAGAAATTCTTGGAATTGATCCACGCACTATCGAGGCACTGATAACGCGTATTGTGACTCATCTCTATAAAACTGACAATCAGAACTTAGAAAATAAACTAACAACCTGCATCCTAAGATCTCAACATCGCATGGTGGAATCCTTGCTAACACTGCCCATGATATTAACAGCTGCTTGTCATGTATGGTGTGAGGAAGATAAAGACATTACACATGGAAAAAGTGAACATGTCAGTAACTCCATGACTTACTTCATACTGTCAATCCAAGATTTACTGATCAAACGTGGTGAACAGAAAAACAAACAAATAGAGAACTATCTCCTAAAACAACGCAAACAACAAGATAGACGTACTCAAGCTAAAAAGAAACGACGTATTGATCAAACACAACAATCAACATCTGGTTCTAGTGACATGATGACCCTGCTGTCTCGCTTCTTCCCGTATATAAATCACTTCATTGATATATTGACTCCATTCTTTAAGTTAGCATACAATGATCTATTATCAAGTGATCCACGCTTAGTATTTGAGAAATATCAGTTAGAAGGAGAAATAGGAATGGAGAGGGTAGATCTAGCATTAAAGGTGGGTATAATTAGTCAGTGTAAGGCACCGGGATGTTTCAATATACAGAATGTCTCTGTCAGTTTCCCTCACAAGTTAATACAAGAGCTGATGGCAGCCATGTTTATTGTATGTCAGCCAGACATGCTTCAAGAGTTCTGTCATCATTGTAACTCCATAGATAAGATCATGGAGCTGGGTAATGTGGTCAGGTTTGTGTCAGGTCTGGATAGGACACTGGGGGGTAAGCTATGGCAGCATGTAGTATGTATAGCTCAGACAGATGATAGGCTTATCCTGTGGAGACAGACTGTGGAGGAACACAGGGACAGAGTCCACTCATTATACTACACACAGTGTGAATGGTATAGGGAGATGGAGCATGTCTCTGCCATGATGGGTAGTACTCACCTACCCTCCTACCACGTCTCTGATGTTTATCTTATGTTTAGTGACAGTGAAGTAGAGAGAGTGACAGGGGAGGTGATGAGTACTAGTCATCATACCATTATGTCAGTGTTTCTGTGGTATGTATCACATATACCAGATATCATAGGGTACCTACCTCAGCATTCTGGATCACTCACAGCATTATGTATCGTGTGTAGTGACGTACAGGACCGTGAGCGGCTGGTCACCGTGTTACCACAACTCACACAGCTACACTGTATACAGTATCGGGGTGATCACAGAGATGTTGATGCTGATGTTGTAGCGGCTCTGACCCGACTGACTCGGTTGAAGTATGTAGAGCTGTATGAGATCACACTGTATAACACCCCACTGTGTGTGTCACACATGACACAGTTAGAGACACTAGTGTTATGGTGGGTACACATGACAGCCGGGGGGTGGGGAGTATTCCTGTCAAGTCTGCTGAGTATCCCACACAAAGTAAAGGTCACATTAGAGGACACAGACATTGATGCTGACTCCATTACAATGATACAGTCCTCCCCACAGTTCACACTCATCAAGCACTACACAGATAGTGATGGTGACACAACAATAGAGTTCTATAGAGAGACATGACATCCCACACATGACTGTAAATCACTTGTAAACACAAACATCATCACATTACTCTCTCCATGATGAATTCTAGGTCATTTTCTCTGTAGAATTTTCTGGAAATGTCTGAGCTGCCATAGTGGAAACTGACACTGTACATCTTGATCATATTAGATAGGTCAAGGTCACAAGGAAAATCAGTTTTAGAAAATCTCAGTCAGTATGTAGGTTTCATGAGGTGAACTTGATGGTGTTTTATATTTTCTGAAAATATGGACAAGGGGAAGGGAGGGTGTTATTTATGGTAAAATTTCTGAAGTTATTTGTTTCATTTGTTGCACTTAGAATTTAAGCAAGAAAAGGAAGGAGGGTTTTAGTATATCAAAATATTGAATAAAGGAAAGGATTGGGATATTGAAATGAATTTTAGATAAGGTGACATTAAATGATTTCAATCAAATTGAAGAAGGGGAAGGGGGGTGTTGATGAACCTATTTCTCTTTCTATTATGTAATATTACTTCTCATTGTATTCTATGACTTGTTTCTTTGTACTGAATGAACCTGTCTCTGTATTTTATATGATGTATGTTTGTATTCTGTTATGAAAGTACAATAAATATTTGCTTTACATATGATATTGTGTTGCTTCATACTGACTTGTGTAACAAGAGTTAGTGTTGATGTAAGATGGGGAAGAAGTGATGATACCTTACATTTTCTGAAAACGTTAGAACAAAAAAAAAGGGGCGGGAGGGGGATGGAGGGAGAAGTGGGGATAGGGTTTAGAGTTAAAGACAATAAAAAAGATTTAAGTGAAAATAAAAGAGAGAGGTATTCCAAACAAATGAACTGTGATTTGTAATGAAAGGGGAAATCTACACATATTAATCTAATTAGCGGTGGATCTAAAACGATTGGGAAGGGGAAGTAGGGTGAAGGATGGGGGAGGGGAAATAGGTTGAATAATGGGGGAGGGGAAATAGGTTGAAGGATGGGGGAGGGGAAATAGGGTGAAGGATGGGGGAGGGGAAATGTATGAAGGATGGGGTAGGGAAAGGGAAATAGGGTGAAGTTATCATGAAGTTATCTAATATGATATTAATTGAAACTCAACCATTTTATATTTATTTAGGATTGAGATTTACATATATAATTGCATTGTTGTGTATTTATACAATTTATAATAGCTGTATTCAGTATTAATGATGTAACACTGCAATAAATAAGAAAATCAACACAATTTATTTGTACACGTATATTCATTGCACCTAATATTCCAATAAAAATACAAAATCTTTCTCAAAATAGGATGACACGATTAGAGAAATAACGATGTACTATGTGTTTTCAGGGTCTATAGAGTGTATGGTATGCCATTGTTTGTCCAGCCAAGTCTCATTATACCCCCCTCAAACGAAGTTTGGGGGAGTATATAGGAATCACCTTGTCCCTCTGTCTTTAACCTTGACCATAACTTTTGAACCAAAAGAGATTGGGTATTCATACTACACATGCATATTCCTTGCGGCAAGACCTTTCTTTTGGTACCAAAATTTTTGACCTTGTGACCTTGGCCTTGACGTTTGACCTACTTTTTAAAAATTTTAACCTGAGCTATAACTTTTGAACCAAAGGAGACTGGGTGTTCATAGTATACATGTATATTCTTTGTGGCAAGATCTTTCTTTGGTACTAAAATTTTTTAACTTGTGACCTTGCCATTGACATTTGACTTACTTTTTAAAAACTTTAACCTTAGCCATAACTTCTTAATGAAAAGAGACTGGGTATGCATACTACACATGTATATTCCTTGTGGCAAGACCTTTCTTTTGGTGCCAAAATTTTTGACCTTGTGACATTGGCCTTGACGTTTGATCTACTTTTTAAAAACTTTAAACTTAGCCATAACTTTTGAACCAAAAGAGACTGGATATACATACTACACATGTTTATTCCTTGTGGCAAGACCTTTCTTTTGTTACCAAAATTTTTGACCTTGTGACCTTGGCCTTGACATTTGACCTACTTTTTAAAAACATTAACCTCGGCTATAATTTTTGAACCAAAAGAGACAGGGTGTTCATAGTATACATGTATATTCTTTGTGGCAAAATCTTTCTTTTGGTACTAAAATTTTTGACCTTGTGACCTTGCCTTTGACATTTGACCTACTTTTTAAAAACTTGAACATCAGCCATAACTTGAACCAAAAGAGACTGGGTACTCATACTACACATGTATATTCCTTGTGGCAAGACCTTTCTTTTGGTGCCAGAATTTTTGACCTTGTAATCTTGGCCTTAACGTTTGACCTACTTTTAAAAAATTTAACCTTAACTGTAACTTTTGAACCAAAAGAGACAGGGTATTCACACTACACAGGTATATTCCTTGTGGCAAGAACTTTCTTTTGGTAGCAAAATTTTTTACCTTGTGACATTGGCCTTGACATTTGACCTACTTTATAAAAACTTTTAACCTTGGTTTTAACTATTGAACCAAAAGAGATTGGGTATTCCTACTACACATGTATATTCTTTGTGGCAAGATCTTTCTTTGGTAGCAAAATTTTTGACTTTGTGACCTTGGCCTTCACATTTGACCTGCTTTTCAAAAACTTGAACATCAGCCATAACTTTTGAACCAAAAGAGACTGGGTACTCATACCACATGTATATTCCTTGGGGCAAGACCTTTCTTATGGTGCCAGAATTTTTGACCTTGTAATCTTGGCCTTAATGTTTGACCTACTTTTAAAAAATTTAATCTTTGCCATAACTTTTTAACCAAAAGAGACAGGGTATTCATACTACACAGGTATATTCCTTGTGGCAAGAACTTTCTTTTGGTAGCAAAATTTTTTACCTTGTGACCTTGCCTTTGATGTTTGACCTACTTTTTAAAAACTTTAACCTCAGCTATAACTTTTGAACCAAAAGAGACTGGGTATTCATACTACACATGTGTATTCCTTGTGGCAAGACCTTTCTTTTGGTGCCAAAATTTTTGACCTTGTAATCTTGGCCTTATGGTTTCACCTACTTTTAAAGAAATTAACCTTAGCCATAACTTTTGAACCAAAAGAGACTGGGTATTCATACTACACATGTATATTTCTTGTGGCAAGACCTTTCTTTTGGTACAAAAATTTTTGACCTTGTGACATTGGCCTTGAAATTTGACCTACTTTTTTAAAACTTTAACATTAACCATAACTTTTTAACCAAAAGAGACTGGGTATTCATACTAAACATGTATATTCTTTGTGGCAAGATCTTTTTTTGGTAGCAAAATTTTTGACCTTGTGACATTGGCCTTCACATTTGACCTACTTTTTAAAAACTTTAACCTATTAGTAAGCTATAACTATTTAACCAAAAGAGACTGGGTATTCATACAACACATGTATATTTCCTGTGGCAAGACCTTTCTTTTGGTGCCAAAGTTTTTGACCTTGTGACTTTGGCCTTGACGTTTGACCTACTTTTGAAAAAAATTTAACCTTAGCCATACCTTTTGAACCAAAAGAGACTGGGTATTCATACTACACATGTATATTTCTTGTGGCAAGACCTTTCTTTTGGTACAAAAATTTTTGACCTTGTGACATTGGCCTTGAAATTTGACCTACTTTTTTAAAACTTTAACATTAACCATAACTTTTTAACCAAAAGAGACTGGGTATTCATACTAAACATGTATATTCTTTGTGGCAAGATCTTTTTTTGGTAGCAAAATTTTTGACCTTGTGACATTGGCCTTCACATTTGACCTACTTTTTAAAAACTTTAACCTATTAGTAAGCTATAACTATTTAACCAAAAGAGACTGGGTATTCATACAACACATGTATATTTCCTGTGGCAAGACCTTTCTTTTGGTGCCAAAGTTTTTGACCTTGTGACTTTGGCCTTGACGTTTGACCTACTTTTGAAAAAAATTTAACCTTAGCCATACCTTTTGAACCAAAAGAGACTGGGTATTCATACTACACATGTATATTTCTTGTGGCAAGACCTTTCTTTTGGTACAAAAATTTTTGACCTTGTGACATTGGCCTTGAAATTTGACCTACTTTTTTAAAACTTTAACATTAACCATAACTTTTTAACCAAAAGAGACTGGGTATTCATACTAAACATGTATATTCTTTGTGGCAAGATCTTTTTTTGGTAGCAAAATTTTTGACCTTGTGACATTGGCCTTCACATTTGACCTACTTTTTAAAAACTTTAACCTATTAGTAAGCTATAACTATTTAACCAAAAGAGACTGGGTATTCATACAACACATGTATATTTCCTGTGGCAAGACCTTTCTTTTGGTGCCAAAGTTTTTGACCTTGTGACTTTGGCCTTGACGTTTGACCTACTTTTGAAAAAAATTTAACCTTAGCCATACCTTTTGAACCAAAAGAGACTGGGTATTCATACTACACATCTATATTCCTTGTGGCAAGACCTTTCTTTTGTTACCGAAATTTTTGACCTTGTGACCGTGGCCTTTGACATTTGCCTTACTTTCTAAAAATTTGAACCTTAACCATAACTTTTTAACAAAAGAGACTGGGTATTCATACTATACATGTATATTCCTTGTGGTAAGACCTTTCGTTTGTTACCAAATTGTTTTACCTTGACCTTGACATTTTACTTACTTTTTAAAAACTTCAACCTTAGCCATAACTTTTGAAAAAAAAGAGATGGGACCTTCATTCTACACTTGTGTATGCCTTGTGGCAAGACTTTTCTGTCGATACCAACTTTTTCGACCTTGTGACCTTGGTCTTTTGTCATTCGTCTATGTCCTATTTTGAATTTTGTTGCCGCGGGGGGTATTTGTGCCGTTAGGACAGTTTTAGTTTGATTCTGGAAAGTTTCCGTCGTGCTTTGACATTAAACTCTCTGTGTAAGTTTAGCATGAGGTACTATTTACCAATGTAAAGATGATGGATAAATCCAAACCACAAGTCCAAAAATCATAACACCAGAGGACATACAAAATCAGTGAAAATGAAAAACAAATGGAAAATAACAAAATATGTCTACTTGAAGAGCATATGTGAACCCCTGTGATGGAGTGAGATCAGGTGCCCGGGGAGAGTGAGCATCTCCTGCTTGCTAGCAACACCCGTCACATATACCCAGTAGTAAGAATAAAATCGTTTAAATTCCATATGTATTTATATATGTCGAATTAGGTAACCGTCTAGTATAGAAGGTGTCAAATCTGTGTAAAATGATCGGAATCGGTCTCCGTCCAGAATATCATTTAAAAGTCTGGATAACGAGATATCATATGGAGTAATAAGACTCTCGTAACGACCATAGAATTTCCTCAGTGACGTTGCTAGTCTAGCACATATATAACCCTGGTTGAGCAGCTTAACTGAAAGTCGCCTAGCCCTCAGAACAAAGTCACTGTAATATGCTCTGGAATAACGTATTAACTGAGATATGAACACGCCGTATGTGGGCGATGATGGAATGTTGCTACTTATGAAAGGAAAGTTTGTGATAGCGAAATTGAAATCGTCACGTTTGTCATAGAGTGTGGTGTTCAATTGACCATTAATGTCGGAAGACAACATAATATCTAAATACGAAGTAGAATTACTACTTTCTGTGGTTTCTTTGACCTCAAGTTCACTTGGATAGATGATGCTAAGATAATCCGCGAATGAAGTCTGACTTTTCTGTAATTGATTCCAAGAGTTATTGCCGTTTGTTCAGTATAAGATTTCCAAAATGAAAATGAAAATAGATGTGTATTTTTGGATTTTATTTTTAATATATATATTAAGTTTGACATTTGTACATCGTCCAAAAGTTATTGCCGTTTTTATTTTTATACGTTGTCATTTGACAGGATATATTATGTTAGAGCTATGTCTGTCCGTCCATCTGTCCCTCTGTAACCTTTCCCGATGCATAGTTTCCACACTACTTGTTAGATTAACATCATACATGGTAGAAATGGTCATTAAGGAAATGTGATGTGTCATGACTTTGTGCCAAGATCACAGTGCATATGATTGGTAAATCCTTGCCTGGACCATAACATCTTCCTCCTTGCATGGATTTGAATAATACTTTCCAGAATAGATTCCTAGGTGCCAAGGATGTGCCCTGACCTTGAATCAAGGAGATATCTGAAAAGTATATGGTTCACAGTGCATATGATTTAAATAAATCATTGTCCAGGCCATAACTTCCATGGATTTGAATAATATTTCACAGAATTGTTATACAGGACTCGAGGGTGTGTGATGACCTTGAACTAAGGTCATATCTGCAAGGTTCAGGTCACGGTACATTTGATGAGTAAAACTGTTTTCATGGCCAAAACTTTTTAACCTTTACAAGGATTTGAATGATATTTCACAGAATTGAAGCTCAATACCCAAAGGGTGTGTAAACCTCCAACCAACGCCATAACTCCCCAGGTCAAGGTCACAGTGCATATGAAGGGTAAATCATTTTCTGAGCTATATATTGTTACCCCTTATATGGTTTTGAATTTCACAGTATTGTTGTCCAGCACCAAAAGGTGTGTCATGACAATGTTTAATTATATTTATACCCCCGCAAACAGAGTTTGGGTGGAATATATATGAATCACCCTGTCTGCCCATGTACATTTGTCTGGGCCATAACTTATTCCACCTTGTATCTTAATATTTCACACAATTGACCTAATATTGTCATATTGTCATACTTTCCAGGTCAATATTACAGTGCACAAATCCTTTGGATCTTACCTTCTTGCTGCCAAGTTGGATTTGGATAATATTTCACACAACTATTGCCCAAAACACATGGTTGTGTCATGACCTCAACCCAAGGTCATATCTCCAAGATCAAGGTCACAGTGCACACATAGCTATAATTCTTGTCCGGGCAAAAACTTCTTATTGCCAAGTTGGATCTGGATAACATTTCACACAATTGTTGTCAAAGACCTAAAGATGTGTTATGACGTCAACTCAATATCATATCTTCAAGGTCAAGGTCCAAGGACAAGCATGGTCGAAATCCTGATCCAGGCCATTACTCCTTACTGCTATGTTGGAACTGGATAACATTTCACACAATTGTTGGACATGATTCAGCCGTGTGTCTTGAAATCAACCCAAGTTCATATCTTCAAAGTCAAGTTCAAAGTGCACACATATCCAAAATATTTGTCTGGGCCATAACTTCTTACTGCCAAGTCAGACTTAGATTATATACATGTATATAACACAATTGTTGTCCATGACCCAAGAGTGTGTCATGACCTTGACTGAATATCACATCTCCAAGGTTAAGGTCAAAGTGCATGTATTGTTGAAATCTTTATCCGGGCCATAACATCTACGGCTACGAAGGGTCTGAATAATATTTCACACCATTGTTTTTCATGATCCAAAGACGTGTAGCACATTGTACAGAGCATGTCGTTCCTCAGTGTGCCTGTCCATCTGTCTGTATGTCTGTCTGTCCGTGAAATTTGTACGGGCCATAATTTCTTTTCTTTTTTTTTTTACTTTAGAGGGAGATGATATTTTACACAATTGCTGTTCATGACCCAAGAGTGCGCCATAAACTTAGACCAAAATCATATCTACAAGGTCAAGGTCAAAGTGCATACCTAGGCAGAATTGTCCGAGTGGTAACCTCTTCCTTTTAATTTTGAGGGAGATAATATTATACACAATTGTCCATAATCTAAGGGTGTGTCATGAACTTGAACAAACGTGTTATTTACATGGTCAAGGCCACATTTCATACATAGACGGAATTCTGGCCTGGGTAATAATTTCTTCCTGTTACGTTGTAGGGAGATTACTCAATTATTGCCCATGACCCAAAAGTGTCTCATGATCTTGACCGAAAACCTTGCTAGATTATACCCAAACTTGAACCAGAAAAAAACATGCTTGTCTGCTTCTCCAGGAAGGCATACAACTTGCTACCCGACAATTCCTGTACGAGTTATGGCCCTCACATAGACATTTTGTTAAATATATACCATCATCCTGTCATCACGGATCCTCCAAGACACATAAATCAGTGGATAGTAAATGCTCTACTGTATCATTTTGATATATACAAGTTGCTAGGTGTGCCCACTGTATGTTATCTAAAATAAAAAATAATAAAACTACACTATATATCTTTTATAATTTTCTCACGGTTTTCTTGACACACAATACACTTTTAAGTTGGTTTCATATAAAATGAACGCGCTGTATCATTTTTGCACTATAAATCTCGAAAATATCCATCTTTTGTAGGTGTTTTGTTTACTATATACATATAGTTTACTTAAACATATATTTGAATAACATTTTTAGGCTTGACTGTTTTAGGCGAAACACGTATTCATTAAATTGAACACGCTCTTCCTTATGTACTAAATGTAAATAGTTTTATAACTTATATATGTTGCGGTTCACACTGCGTACATATCTGTGAACATTTTCGTGATGACAAAACCTACAAGATTTAGAAGCACAGCTTCGTATTTTCAGGACAGGTGACGTTGTTAAATAGGTTAGGTGCTCCATCCATGACAGATATGTCCATGGTTCAACTTCCGCCGTGGGCACACCGCTGTTCTGTCTTTTCTTTTTGTTTGTTTTGAGACAGTGAAAACCAAGTCCCTTGTTTTCATAGATGTTAAACGTGACAATACCCTGTCATTTTTTCCGGGTCTCAAATTAACATGAAGCTCTGAATATAACATTATTATTTCCCTTATTTTAATTCTTTTTTATAGCTTTTTCATGAGGTTTTGTCCAGCTACCTGCTTGCCATTGATGTTATCTGATGAGGGGGCAGATCACCTAGAAAAAATTATATTTTTATGTCCCCAGATCCATAGATCAGGGTCGTATTTTTTTTTTCTTGTCTGTTTGTTTGTTTGTCTGTCCATCTGACAAATTTAACTTTGCCATTACTTTAGAGGATAGAGACTTCATATTTCACATGCGTACTCAACTATTGAAACCCTTTCAAATAACACCAAGGTCGATGACTTTTTTGGTCTTGTGTGTTTGTCTGTCTGTTTTTTGTCTGTTGTCAACTTTAACCTTGACCATAACGTTTGAACCGTGAGGGATAGAGACTTCATATTTCACATGCATGCGTACTCAACTAATGAAGTCCTATTAAATGACACCAAGGTCAATGAGCTTTTGACCTTGAAACGTTTACGCTAAATATTGATTTTTTTTTTTTTGCCACTGAGGGATTAGTGTTTCACAAAGACATCTTGTTTGAGATACTTTAGCGTCATCACTGTTTGTGGTTCTCTATTGCTGGTGTCATTCTATACTCTGTATCCTTGACACTTATATATCCACTGTTTACTATTGATTCCTGCAACTTTTGTTTTCTATACATAGGACAATTGATGGAATGTTAATTTTATATCATTGTCATGTTTTAGCGATTAGTGGAAAAGTAGGTCCGTGCATCGATTACTGGGAAGGTAGACCGTAATCCTGTTAGTAGACAGGTTGGCTCGTACATCTGTAGATGGGAAGGTGGGCCCGTTAACCAGTCAGTAGGGAGACGGGCTCGTATCTGTTTATGGAAATGATGCAAGTGAACCAGTTAGTTGGAAATTTTGCCCGTACAACGGGTAGCTGGAAGGTGGCCTGTTAGCCAATTGATGGAAAGATGGGACCCGTACATCGGTAAGTGGGAAGTTGGACCCGTAAGCCAGTCAGTAAGAAGGTGGGCTCGTGTATCTGTTTTTGGATAAAATGCCCGTGAACCAGTTAGTGGGAAGGTTTGTCCGTATAACGGATTGTTGGAAGGTGGCTTATCAGCCTAAATTTACCTCATCTTTTAGCATTATGCAAATGGGACCAAAAAATCTAATTGCAAAGGGACCAGAAATTTAGAAAAAAAAAATTATATATATATATACATGTATATATATATATATATATGAACTTCCCAAGCAAGGTGACTGGTGTGTTTATACACTGAGTAGGAACTCACGCCCGCTCCCGACTTACCTTTCCCAAGGTAATCATTATTTTTACACAATTATTGGGAACTCACATCAACTCCCGTGTGAAATTCCCAAGGTGACTGGTGTGTTTATACACTGACTAGAAACTCACGCCTGCTCCGTGTGAACACTCCCAGGTTAATAGTATGTTTATACATTGAACGGTAACTCAAGCCCATTCCCGAGTGAACTTTTCCAAGTAACTAGTGTGCTTTTACACTGAATGGGAACTCACGCCCGCTCCCGAGTGAATTTTCCCGGGTAACCAGAATGTTTATGCACTGCATGGGAAATCATACCCGCTCCCGTGTGAACCTTCCAAGGTACCTAGTGTTTTTATACAATAAGTGGGAACTCACGTCCGTTCTCGAGTGATCTGTCAAAGGAAGCTAGTATGTGTATACACTGCGCGGGAACTGACGCCCGCTCCCGCATGAACTCCCCAAGGTGACTAGCCTATTTATTCACTGAGTGGAAACTCACGCCCGCTCCTCCGTGAACTTTCCATGGTAAATAATGTGCTTCTACGCTAAATGTGATCTCACGTGTGCTCCCGAGTGAACTTTCCCAAGTAAGAACATGTAGTGTGCTTATATACAGTGAGTGGGAACTAACACCCGCTTCTTCGGAACTTCCCAAGGTAACTAGTATGTCTATACAATGAGTGGAAACTCGCGTCCTCTCCCGCGTGAATATAGTAAGGTGGCTAGTGTGTTTATACGCTCTCGAGTCATCTTCCAAAATTAGCTTTTTTTGTTTATACAATGAGTGGGAACTCACGTCCACTCCCGCGTGAACTTTCCATGTTAACTAGTGTGTTTATACATTGAGTGGTAACTCACGTCCGATTCTGAGTGAACTTTTCCAAGTAAGTAGCGTGCTTATACACTCAGCGGAAACTTGAAAAAGTATTAAAAGTAATGATGATGGGTTATGCCACAGAAGTGTATTATAGGTCTCTGGATTTTGCGTTTTAGCTGAATCAGATTTATTACAAGACCATCTCTGGCTCAGCTGTATGACAAAATCCACCACATGTACAACAAGAATAACAAGATATTGACAAGACATGAAAACACCACATAAAGCTTCATTCACACGACAGCTGCGGTACCGACTGAGAATGATCAATTGAATTCTGAATACCCTCGCCTGACTTCGCCCCCTTTTTTTCTTAACCCTAAATCCTGGATCCGCCTCTGTGTAAGACCTTACCTTAGCGTTTGGCTTCATGCCTTACTGTTTTGTCTTAATGACTTACTATTGCACTTTATAATGTGTTTTTATGACTTCATAACATGCTTTATTACTTTATAAAATACTTTTATGACTTCATAATGTAATGTTTTGACTTTATAACATAATATTCTGACTGCATATCGTACTTTGTGACTTCATAGCGTAATGTTTTGACTTCATAAGATATTTAATAACTGCATAACATACTATTTTGACTCCAAAACTTATTTTTTGTGACTTCATAACGTTATATTTTGACTTCATAATATAAAACATGTATTTTGACTCCATAACATGCTTTTGTGACTTAATAACGACGTAATTTTTGACCTCATAAGGCACTATTTCGACTTGATATTGTTTGACTATATATAATACATTTCTTTGGGTCATTTCAATTTAGTTTTCTTTCTTCATTCAGAAATGCCGCAACTAGCCGATAAATGAAATAAAAATAAAAAAAACAAAACCACAGAAATAACATAAAAATAACAATGACCACGTGTTTTTCGTTAGCTCCGCCTGTTTTTGTCAGGTTTCTTTTAACGAGATCTCGCGAGACCGAATGACTGACACAGAAACCGGCAAATTTGACACAGGTTGGGAAAAATGTGTGTAGAGTTTTCAGACGACAGATCGGGGAAAGATTTTATTGCCGATCGTTTGCTTTATGTTTATATAATTATGTTAGATATTTGCTCCATTTCATGCCAAAATGCGTAGAATCGTGCCGGCCATTCCGTCCGGAAGTTTACGCAACATAAGGAATTGTGGGCCTATCATTCATATAGGGCCACTACTTGCGACTAGAAATGGTCCCTGACTGCTTAGGGTGGGTCTGTTGCATAGGTCTGCATTTCCGTACACTGTATCCGGCAGATACCGTGACCGCTTGTAAACGGGGAAGGCTTGGTTTAGTGATTAAGCGCTTGGCTTGGGGTGCCGACGATCCGGTTGGATTCCCAGACTCCGCCACTACATTTAAGAGGTTGGTTACCGCTTGCTTCCATGTCGCGATATAACCGAACAATTGTTAAAGCGACGTAAAACACAAACCAACCAACTAACCAACCAACCAACCAACCATCATGTTTAATAATCTTAACATGACGAGCAAAACAATGTTTACAACTTTTTACCTGGACAGTAGCTATCTTAACCTTTCCCTTTTGATTACCCCCTCCCTTTTTTTCCAAATCAAAATTGTTGGGTCATGCATCCTATAGAGCGCATGTAGAGTATGGATCTCCTGTCCCTATGTGTACTTGACCATGCTATGAAAAAACCTCCCGCCATCTAAAGAGTTGTCTGTATCCCTCTTCTCCCTTTTCAAATACAGCAAATTTAGCATTTCAGAGAGGAACAAACGACTGGCGGTTTAGTTAGATCGCACTACCAATTGGTTCAGTTAAACTAGGATAAGAATGTCGGTTCAGTGAGACTACTATAGAACTAGTGTCATGGGACTAGCGGTTCTGTCGACTTAGGATAGGACTAGGGGTTTTGTTACACTAGAATACAACTAGGTATTTAGATTAAATTATTAAGAAAAGTGTGGCCGTTTTGACAAGACAAGGATAGGATTAGCAAGAATAGGATGGGACAAACAAACAGTTTAGTAAGGACGTTTTTTTTTTCTTTTCTCTTTGAAAAAGTAGGATATGCCTATTCTATTCGTTTAAACTATAACAGGACAAGCGGTTAACTAATGCTACAATGTACATGTAACTATGACGTTACAGTAATACTAGAGTATGATAAGCGGTTAGCTAATGCTAGGATAGGAGTAACTAGGATAGGAATAACTAGGATACGGCTAAAGAGGATAAGACCTTCTAGGATGGACCTAACTAGGATGGGACCGACGAGGATGAGACTAACTAGAATGGGCTCAAATAGGATGGGACAAGCTAGGAAAGGACTAATGCTAGGATGGGACTTCCTAGGATGGGACTAACTAGTATATGACTAATGCTAAGATATGACAAATGCTAGGATCGGACTAATGCTAGGGCAGGACTTACTAGGATAGTACTAACTAGGATTGGAATAACTAGGATAGGACTAACGGATTGTTAAGACTGGTATGTGGATATTGATGTGGTAAGACAAGAATCTGTCAAGTGAGACTAAAATCTACCAATTGTATCTAGGTATTAGTGCGGGAATAGGATTCGGCTACATGTACATGTAAAAAAAGAAACAGAAGACATCTGACACAAATCACCAAGGACCTGCACACACTAACACACAAAATTACAACAGACAACAGCAGAATATACACGGAACAACATTACAAAAATATTCGATTGTGCTGCAGTTACGATACCGACATAGGACGGTTAATTGAAGTAACAAACGTCACTCAATTGGTGTGGTTAACCGGTCTACGGGTGCCCACCTTTCCACTCACCGCAAAAGCAGCATAATCAAAGGACACACATTTAAAAATTTATAAATAATACATGTATGAATAAAAGATTGTTTAGAAGGACAAGTAGATGGCCATTGGTAAATCTTGTGGTGGTGGAAAGGATACATGATGCTCTACGTCTGAGAAGGCAGATTACTGGTACTAGGGGTTGACTACGGCTGGCCGTTTGACATTGCATTAAAGCCAGCAGTTAGGTCTGATTAGAAGTCATTGGTATGGTCATAATTACCTTATTGTTTATGATTATCCTTGTTAGCATTAAAGACTTGAACATCCCCCTCTCTTTTTTTGTTTTTTGTTTTTTTTTTTTTTTCTCTCTCGTCTTTCCACAATCTGCAGTTGTAAAGGCATTTCCTCAAACATAATATTTTCAGTTCAGTATGACCTACTTGAGGGAAGCGGCAATAAATAACAATATATGAAATTTTGTTAAAAAGAGTTTATATATTGTTATGTATGTTTAACTTGAGGGAAGCAATAGTACAACAATATATCAAATTTTGTTTAAAAGAATTTATTTATTGTTATGAAATATTTTCAGTTATATAAACCCTTGCTTTAGATTCACCTCAAAGTCCATAGGTACGAAAAAGTGGACTCCTCCACAACTCACAGATTTACATTTTTAAAAGTAAAGTTTTCCACAGGGATATCGCTCTATAATGTATAAATAATAATGATAATATTTCGGCTGCTTGGCCGTTATCAAGTTAAATAAGCGATTTATAATTCTAAACTATGTGAAATCCCTGGTAGCATTACAAATAATAAGCCTAAATATTATATTCTTACAATAGAATGGATTTTACATAGTTTAGAATTTTTGTAATATCAAATATTATTAATTTCACCTGATAAACGTAAGAGGAACCGCCTGCGTTTACGTTAGAGCTTTATATGTTTGTCTAATTGTCTTGTATTTCTTCGGAGATCCAAGGTCTATAGTACTCCCGGGTGTTTCACTGTTTCTATTTGTACTTTATATGTTTATTTCTCTTTCAGTGATTGTATTCTTTCAGAGGATCCGCCTGCGTTTACGTTGGGTAAATCCCTTCACTTTCCGCAGCCGTGTTGTCATGCATACCATTAGCTAATGATTGGCTATCAAAGCTTTATTTTAATTGGTGGAGCTCGGGTAGCTCAGTCGGTTAGTGGGTTGAATGCATTACAGCTAGGTGATTCGGTACCATAGGTCGTGGGTTCAAATCCCCGTCGGGGAACGATTATAAGTGAAATATAGGGTGCCTTGTTAGCTGTAGTGTTTTGTCTAATTTGTCTTTATTTCTACCGGTATTTCTTCGGTAATTTAAGGTCCATATTACTCCCTGGTGTTTCACTGATTCTATTTGTGATATATATATATATATATATATATATATATATATATATATATATATATATATATATATATATATATATATATATATATATATATATATATATATATATATATATATATATATAAGCACAAGAAAGCGACAACCGACACTAAAATCAAAAAATATTATAATATTTTTTTTTATTTTAGTGTCGTTTGTCGCTTTCTTGTGCTTTTATATTTGACCTCTTTTATTCTTTAGCGACTTGCATTGACCCAGGGTTGATCCGATATTTTTGAATAGTGAACGTGATGTTATATTTCCTACTTGTGCTTATATATATATATATATATATTTATTTATTTATTTATTTATTTATTTATCACAAATAACAAATAGAAACAGTGAAACACTCGGGAGTACAAGGGACCTTGGATCTCCGAAGAAATATCTGTAGAAATAAAGACAGACCAGTCAAGCATATAAAGCACAAATACACAAAAGTTACCAAGGCACCCTATATTTCACTTATCTTCGTTTCCCGACTGGGACTCGAACCCACGACCTATGCTACCGAATGACCTAGCTGTCATGCATCCAACCGTCTAACCGACTGAGCTACCCGAGCTCCTCAAAAATAGAGCTTTAATAGCCAATCATTAGCTAATCGTATGCATGACAACACGGCCGCGGAAAGAGAAGGGATTTACCCGTCGTAAACGCAGGCGGATCCTCTGAAAGAATACAATCACTGCAACAGAAATAAACATATAAAGCACAAATAGAATCAGTGAAACACCTGGGAGTACTATGGACCTTGAATCTCCGAAGATACACCTGTAGAAATAAAGACAAACTAGACAAACATATAAAGCACAAATACACAACCGTTAACTATTCTTCATCCGCGCCAGTGTATGTACATATAAGGTATTTGTGCTTTATATGTTAGTTTGAGTCCCAGTCGAGGAACGAATATAACTGAAATATAGGGTGCCTTGGTAACTGTAGTGTATTTGTGCTTTATATATATATACCACATACCACAAATTACTTTATATACATGAATAGGTAACTTTAGATCCGATGCATTAAATGCATGTATAAGTGTATACGTGTACAGACAAGTGGAATGTTGGTATTAATTTACCTGAGAATGTATTTAGTGGCTTTTCTATGTTAAAAAGGAGTAATTTTACACCATATCCGGAGGCCTTGCATGCGCGGATCCAGAATTTTTTGTCAGAGGGGGTCCAACCAAAAAAGGTAAATTTTTCTCTTAGACGAAGGGGGGGGGGGTTCCAACCCCCAAAATGCCAAAATATTACCTTTTTGGTAAAATTTTCGCATTCCTGGGAGGCCCAGACCCCCCTAACCCCCCACCCTCTGTATCCACGCATGCCTTGGATGACCTCCCCTTCCCCTCCTCTTTCCCTCACAGAGAATTAGTTTTGGTTGGACTTCTTGATCCGCGCCATTGTATGTACGCGTATCTAACTCCGTATTTATTTAATTACTTACAAATGAAAACAGAGAGAAAGTCATTGTCATATTATTGCATGGAACATATGTACTTTTAATTTTACGTTTCAAGTTAAAGGCCATTCCATCGACGTTGACAAAAATGGAATCAGAATACGAATGTGAGGAACGACAACTCTAGATAGACTATCAAAATAATAATAACAATAATAAAAATAATAAATCGGCGCTTTGTATCCGTATAGAGCGAAGATAATGTTCAGTATTTCACTACATTCACGTTTTCTCCAGACCCTCTGATCCATGTACTTCCTCTCTGTCTACATCAATGTACGTCGGATTGTTTAGTCCAGGATATTGTAAATACTGGAGAAAGTTTCCACCCTTGTCCAGAATGTGTACATTGTGGTTGTTGATGTCAGTGATGAAAACACAGCCATTATAAGAGAGCCTACGTCGCAGGGATTAAATGATGTATTATTGGAGCCTGTATATGTGTACCGTGTGGTCTTTCCCAAAAACTATTCTTCCTCCGTCACACACATACACTCGTTCACTTTATTCACAGCTACGGCACATGGATCGGAAAAACAAGTTAGGATCCCACGGACAGTATCGTAGAGGAACGGAGTACAAGTAGCGTTTTAATAAGATTGGATCAAATTGACCTATCAAGTATTACTTGTACGAGTTATCTAGCGTGCGTAAGGATTGACGCACCATGGTTAAACGTAATTTCCGGTGTAAACAAAGCGTCATTGGTAACTGTCGATAGATGAAAATTAACACACCATAACGTTGATTAATGCAAATAGAAGTGCTACAATCAACATGCCGAAAAAAACGCTGTAGTGCTTTTCCTCAGCTCTGTTTGTTGTGTAATTTCACATAAAGATTGCTCTTTATCTATTTGAAATGCGTCGTGCTGTGCCTAACTTTTACTTTATAAAATATCAACAGAATTTCAATTAATTATACAATGTCTTTTAAAATTACACCATTCTACAATTCACCCTTCCACGGTTCGTAAAAGAACGTGACATTCTGTCTATTTTTAGTTGTTCTATCGATGATGTCATAAACAAATGCGTTGTTTGTCGGAGTTTTGTCGGACCTCAGATGACGTCATCACAATGAATTTTATTTTTTATTTATTTTTTTTTTTTGGAAGCGTGAATTCCATTGCAGTATTTATACGCAATTGCGCCTCTTATAAGTTGAGGACAGCTATAAATATTATTGATAGGTTTCCATTTATTGTTTACAACAAAATTTGATTACCAAATTGGGCAATATGCCAATTTGGACTTAATTGTAATTGTTAAATTTGCACTTTCTGAATGTTTGTTGTTAGTACTACATGTGTTATATATAGCAGTCACGTGATTGCAAACAATTAGGAATCAAATTTAAATGTGTGAAAAATTAAACTTGTTAAACAATTTGCATTTTAACCATTTTTGCAGAAATAATCTTTATTCTATTTCTTATGCGGTTTTCAATATAGACTATATTATGTCAATGACGTCGTGGAGTGCCTTAACGTTACTGCGTTTTTATGATGTTCTCTTTGTCAACTTTTTGTATCTATTTACTATTCACTTTTTGTACAAATACACCGCATGCATACCTTTGATGACTTGTCGTGTATTTTAATATCATGGTTAATGATATCGATGATCTCTCACCTTGGATTTTCTTCTCTCTCCGAAAATTTAGTTGTTTTATTTGCATTGCTCTTTATGAATAAATATTGAAGCATTCTTAAATTAGTATATTGCTCATTTTACAATTAATGTGAAAATGTGAAGAACTATGAGTGCAACTCCTAGTTGAAGTGAAACAAAGGGCTAACAATGGAAAATAGGGAGATTGTATGTATATACCCTTCATACTAATCAGTATTGTGAAACAATAAGGGAAAGAGTGCTGATCTCTAACCAGCAATCTCTAAGTTACTACGCTGACACAATACCAGAGAACTAAGGCGTGCACACATTTAAGTTGTATATTTTTCCACAATCTCCGTCATATTATGCCACAATTTCCGTCATATTATGCCAGTTTATTGAGGATTACGGGAGTGAATCACATTATTTTTCAAGCACCTATAAACAAATAAACATGACATTGTAATTACTGCAGCTGTAGTTACCGTTTCAACTCGCCATAATTGTTAAGTGTTAGTAGAACAATCATACATTCGCGTTTTGACGTTGTTTTGGAAGGTATATAGATATTTCAAAGGCATGAAAATCGAAACCGGAAGTAGCATTTAACCGTTCAAGAAAGGTATGCAGACGATCTTCATATTTTACATGATATAAGCGGCCCAAGACCTGACATGGTACCTTTTGGCGGGGTTTATATTTTGTTGTAAATAACTAGATAATGACAATTTAAGCCGTAACGTCAAAATAAAAATCCCAACAAAGAGTTGCATGTCGGGTCGTGAGCCACTTATATCGTGTAAAATATGAAGATCGTCTGTTCATGTACAGCTGTCCCTTTACTACTGTACTGGATGACCCAGTGTTCCTTGCTGCCTAACGTCACGACGACGTCACCGTTACGTAGCGAGCAGACCGTCTCCAGCATCCTAATAGCACTTTAATCTGCATAAGGACATCTCCATTTAAAGTGGTAGTGAAGCTATTAAAGACGAAGAAATCTGTGTTTATAGTATCCAGTACTTTGACGTAATGGTCCATCAGTTGTATATGTTTCAAATTGGTCCTCACTCAGGCGTGACCTGATGACGGGGCATAGGCGATGTGTGATTATGACCAAAACCATAATCAGGAGTGGATGATGATACTGACGTAAATAGTTATGACATCACAGACGCAGACGCTTGTGGGATCGATTCTACAGGAGGTTCATCGAGTGAGAGTTTTTTTTTTCTTAAATTCTATACAGAAGAGTTCAGGTCCCCGATCATTGTGAAAATCTTTTGATCATCAAGTTGGCCTGAAGTGTAACTAGGAGGTGACTGTCGGGTGAGTGCTGGAAGGGCTTTCATATCGGCGATATCAAGCTTGTTTTCTAGTAGACAGATATCACTCATTTGTACAAGTTCCTCTTGTTGTTCAACTGTTTGAACTGCTCATACTCGTTTCTTTCTGTTTGCTGAATTCTCCAAGTTCGCTCCGTACTTTAGCTAAGCTTTTGTCTACGGCTTTATGCATACGATTTGCATGGGAAACCAAATCTTGGTCCTTTTGGGGTTTTTTTATTTATTATTATTTTTTTTTTTTTTTGGATATGGTCTCTGCACCCAGTCGTCGTTTGTTTTACTTCGAGCAGGAGATTTTTCCATTGAGTCAGACATCCTTGAAAGGGTCCTTTTAACTCTGCTTTTACGCTTTCGGTCTTGTAACGGATAGCAACCTCTTTTTCTTCCATATCATGTCCCTTATGTGATGTTATGGCACATGTTGCGCAGCAAGATACGCAGCATCTTTTGCACCAGTAAATGAATTTTTTGTCATTGTGTTTCTGGCAAATTCGTTTCATTCTCTCGGAGTATAGGACAAACTTGTGATTTTTTCTTTTCTTTTCGTGTTTTTCTTTATACCCGATACAGAGAACGTCTTCACAATTCAGACATTTGTATTGCGCGGAATTACCACAGCCATCGACCTCACATGGAGTCGATCGCTGGTCATCTGCCACTTTTTCTACAAAACGAAACAAACGATGCGGAGTTTTCAGAAATAAAGTTTATAATCAAAGGAAGACAAATCCTACATCTGGCACCGCCCCCCTCCCCGAAAAAGAAATTGAAAAAAAAACTAAATAAATAAATATAAAGGAACAAACTAACCTTGGGAGACATTCTACAAGGAACGAAATTCTTTGAAAATACTCACTGTGTACAGAGACTGCCTTAACGATAGAACTATTACCCTGCTCGGACTCCGCTAGGATTGGGAAGGGAGGGGGTGCTGTAGTCAACCCCTACCCCCTCTGCTTGGTATGGAATTTATACAGATATGTTATGGGTAAGATAAACTTTGTACTTTTGTAGTTCAAGAATCATGAAATTGAAGGGCGTGGCAAAACCCCGTCCTCACTTTTAATGAAGTCTGTAACGATAAACAAAGTAAAGGAAACTGATGTAATGCAATATAAAACAAATGACTAGTCACATAGTGTAATACTTGGACTAGATATCACAAAAAACCCCACTTACATAAAGGATTTCTTAAATGTTCTGACCAACAATCTGACGTATTCCCTGTTTACATTCTTAAAAGAAAAAAGAGGAGTTACTGGCTTAGTTATGTGGCAGAAGTCACCATGAAGCTATACAATACATGAATATAAATAATATACTAGAACATATAACACATTACAAAAATATTTGATTGTAGTGCAATTACGATACCGACTTAAGACGGTCATTTAATTTGACAAAAGCCAAACAAATGGTGTGGTTAACCGGTTTACGGGCCCACCTTCCCATTCACCGTAACAGCAGAACAATCAAAGGACGTACATTTAAAAACTTATAAATAATCCTCCATGTAAAGAAGAAGGGTCAACAGGTATCGCATATTGAGAGGTCATAAAAATATAAACACGTAAGGTATTGTAAAACACATAATGGTATAAAAATATATGCGACATCAACATGATTAACCGTGCTCTGCAAGTCTGAAAGCGAGCTAAGACCCTAGATCTGTAGGAGTCCCGACTAACAGTCAGAGGGGACGAGGTTCAGGACCATGTCTCCTCTGAAAGAGGTTTGGACAAATAAGGGTAAAAGTCAATTGGAGGAAAAGGAAAGTACGACTGAATTAGACAGGTGGTCGCAGTGGCGGATCCAGTTTTTCCGAAAAGGGGGAGGGGGCATATGTGTATTAGCTCAAACTATTGAGCTCAATATGTAGCCAATTCAAGAAATCAGTTTTTATTTGACTTGTGCTTTGTATATATTTTCTATCTTTCTTTTCGTGTCTTTATATTTATGTAAGTGTTTGTATGTGTGTGTCCTGAAGAAGAAGCAGATTGCTTCGAAAATTTGGCAATTTTTAAATTGTTTTACTATCGTTATCGCTTACCTGTGCTTTTATATTGACCCATTTTTCTCGAGCCTTTGCCAATATGGTCTAAAATTATCACCTTTAACAACCACTTTTAGTTTCTTTGTCCTCATCTTATTAATTGTATATGAAAAATGTATAAGATGATTGTTGAAGGCAAGTGATGATTTACGGTGGTTGTTAAAGACAGATGATTGTTTAAAATGAATTAACATTAACATTAACATTAAAAATTAACAGCAGGGCATAATATGAGCTATTTTTGAAAGACAGATGATATTCATAGGTGACTGATAATTTAAGTTGGTCGATAAAAACAGGTGAATCATGCACTATAAAAATTGAAACGGACGATTACAGCTGGTGAACCCCATTCTGGATAAAATTTACAATATGCATGCATATTTCTGGTATAAAAACCCTTATCAGTCATCTTAATATCAATTCTATGTAATAACCCATAATTCCATGGTGAATCTGGCCACTCTATACCACAGATTTTGATAACCTTCAAAATAATCATTTAAATCATTCTAGTAAACACAAATCATGAATATTTTCTTAAATTTATTATGGTTGCCATGGCAACAATACTTTCGCCCTGTCAGAAACCACTGAAGTCACCATTTTTGGGCTTTTTGACATTAAATTGTTGGATATATATAAAGTCAGTGTCGGTGTTGTTTTAATTCAATAGAGCATTTAATGAAATATATTTTAAATAAATAACAACAAATTTATCAGAAATAGTAATAACACTGCAGATATGCAAAATTTGGGTAATTTTACCTATGATGAAAAAGTGCATTTTTATCAATTTTCGTATAAGTTTTTCACCTCTTCGGTGTGTGACGACAAAATTATGATATATATCAAAAGCATTGTCATTTGCATAAAATCATTTATGGTGAAAGCAAAAGGCTAGGAATAATCACAGCTTAAAAATGGAAACAAATCACAATTTTGCAAAAACAAGATTTGTTAGAAGGCAATATAGCTCGCCCATTCAAGTTTTTGCCCATCAAAAGTAGGTCAAATTTGAAGGTCAAGGTCACTAGGTCAAATGTCAAGGCTTAAAAAGAAAGGTCTTGTCATGAAGTACATTGAGGTGCAGTCCTTATATAACATTATGTTAACGTCGCGTTAACGTGAAGTTTTGCTCTCCTCGTGCGCTCAGGACTGCTGAGCACACGCGTTTACGTTAACGCAGATTTCCTTGTGACCTAAGTTTTGAGACTTCGTTAACGCGCTGAACTGCCGCGTTCACGCTCTTGGCTGCCGCGTGAACGTGCCTGACAGCCACATTCGCTTGCTTACAAACTCACGTTAGCATGTACATAGAGAAGGATTTAAAGTAGATTCGATATATACATTGTATATTTAAATATAAAAACATATTACTGTGTGCATGTAGGTAAATATTTAGAATTAAATAAAACGCTTACGAGTAGATGGATGAATTTTATAAATATTGAATACAATTTCCGAACATTGAATATAATGAAATTTAATCTTATTTTAGGATAATAATAATAATAATTAAAATTAAATAAATAATATAGAATTAGAATGTAATTTTCCTAGTCTTTATAGTATAAACTGACGAAGTTGTTTATATATATATATATATATATATATATATATATATATATATATATATATATATATATATATATATATATATATATATATATATATATATATATATATATAAATACCTGAGTGCATGTCTATGCGGTAATTTCCATTATTATATTACACATGAAAATTTTAATGCGGGGTGTTATTTTAAAATCAAATTTAATACACGTATATATGGCGACATTTGCGGTAATTTAATTAGATTCCTTTTATTTCCTCTATCCGTACCACTGCAAATGTAATCATGTGAACGCGCGACTGAACTGAGCGCACGCGGGAATAAATCGCGTTAACGCGAATTTCCTCCCAAGTTAACGCAAGGAGCGCATGCGCGTTTGGTCGAGCAGTCCTAGTCAGTGTGCTAAAGCAGTCCTTGTGACCGCTTTTCGCGTCAACGTGAATGTTATGTTAGGACTGCACCCATCTGTATCTACATGTGAATAATCTAAGCTCTATCTTTAATAGTTCAAAAGGTGTAGCATAGGTTAAAGTCTTGTCCACGGACGACGACGACAATGACGACAACGACGCCGAGGGTATGACATTAGCTCTCCAGACTTTTTAGTCCCAGCGAGCTAAAAATCAACCTTTTTCAAATATTCATAAAATTCTTTTTAAATAATTTAAAGATATTTAAAATGCTAAATGATGAATCAAAACATGTATAAATTGGAAAAAATATGTTATTTCATGTTAATTTCAGAATAATATCTTGATATGTCAGGTGTGACAAAAATGCTTTAGAGACAGCTTTCGTGAACGAAGGAAAATTCTTCCTCCAATAATAATCTCGCATCACTGACCCTATTACTTGACCTGCACCTCTCAATTATATATATGTAAACCAAATTTCATTTGAATGCATACATGTATTGGAATATTCAGCAATACTTTAAATGATGTTGGAAGGAAGGCACAATAGAATGACATTTCTTGTGAATCGTAGCTCTCCATCCTTAAAACAAATGGCATCTCTTTAGCAACTTAAGGTTGGGTCTTCCTTCCTTCCTTTTAGTTTTCCGTGTTGTAATTTCTCTAGGAGGAAAAGCCTCTTATCATAAGTGAAGTGTGACTGTAGTTTCTTAGTCATTAGAGCCAATCCCATATCCTCTAAATTGTCTTCATCAGTAACTTTTGTGTGTGCACCTAGAGTCTTACTTACACTAGAGTTTACATCTAATTTCTTTTGGTACAATACTTAACACCTGTCTACAAGCAATTTCTCTGACCTACACTTGCAGTCGCCAATTATTAGATGATTTTCAAGAGCAGATACAGATTTGAATACTCTATCATTGATCATTTGAGCATAGGAACTCTTCTTGTGATGGTCTCCTTGTTGCTATCATCGTCTATGTGTTCATCTGCAAAATGAAGCAAACTTAAAGTAACTTGTAATATACAAATAGATTCACCAAAACCGAAATATAAATATCAAGAACCATGGCATACAGTTAGTTCAGTTCAATATCTCCAGAAATGGTTATTTAAAAAACTCAGAATGACAGTCGAACAGCTGGCAAGTCGAATGAGTCAACATTTACTTTGCAAGTACTACAAGTAAGAGAGTCACAAGCTACTTTATACTCATATACAAAAAAGTTTATATATAATAAACTTAAGCTACTTTTTACTCAAACAAAACTGTTTATATATAATAAAGCTAATTCATACTCTAATGGAAATTTCTATACATATTTCAGCTACTTTATACTCAAACAAAAATTTATATATATTTATATAAAAAACTAGTTTATACTCAAATGAACATTTTTATGTATAAAAGAACAATTACCTGCTGGCTGCATTGCAGAGTGAGTATCTGGTGACCAGTTCTGAGTGGTATTCAGTTGAATAACTGTCGCTTTACAGTTACTCCACGGGATCAGCCCTATATAAATAGATATAACAATGTGATGGTAATGTTGTTAAAATAATGGAGCAACATATTATAAAAATCAATTAGCTTTTGTTTCGTGTTGTTTAATTTAAACATTATAGCAGGCTTTAAAAGACTGACTTTGGATGTAAATGTTTCATATATGCAATCTATTGTGAGTCTGCCGAAAACACTTTAAAATTTTAAAACATCGTAAGGAAATAAAATATTTCAGCTTCGTCCAGTAAGGATAAAAATGTCTTTGTGACATACAGACAGAAAGCCAGACAATCAACAGACAAAGTTATCCTTAAGTGTCGCCATGCTTAGCATGCTACACAAAAGTTACCTGTTCCAACACTCTGTGCCCTCCAAGCTTTTAATTCCTCTGACAAAAATTTGAAATTGGCATCAAAGATATTCTTGGAATAGGTTTCATCTTTTCTGTATCAACATCGATGATAGGAGTGACAATTTTCGCTTTATACTGCCCATTCTGCATAGTATCAATTGCCTGAAACTAATTAAAACATCATAAACAATTTTGGCACATATATTTCAAATTTCATAAAGGTTAAAGCTAAGGTCATAAAATAGGGTATCAATACACACAAAATAAAAGCACATGAATTATGAAACCCATATTTTAAAAGTTAAAAACATAAAAGTCCAATTTTAAAGATTTTGTGAGAGACAAATGGATGGACTAACAAAAGAATGTAAATTATAATTACTTACCTTCTTCATATCAGAGGCATCTAAAACATTGTTGCCTTCATTTACACAACTTTTGATTGCAGATATAATATGAGAGGCTTTGCGATCACAGGGACCTTTGCCATTAATATTGAAATTATAGGTCTTTAGCTCCTTAAGCTCCTGATGTAAGGCATGCATAGTATAGGTGCTTTTGTAGCAACCAGCATTGTCAGACCACAAATGCATATCCGTTATTTTTCTGTAAAACACCATATCTTTTATTGCATCTATTAAAAGAGCGGGTGTTATCTGAGAATCTTGTGGTGCCTGTGATCCAAGGAGATGAACATAAGAGTCCAGCACAGACTGATCCTTAGCTTTTGTGCACAAACTATGATGTGCCAGTTTATGCCCCGAACTAGTCAGTTTGTCCCTCCCTGAACTTGCAAGGCAGAAACTTCATATCCTAGTCTGCAACAACAAACATCTCTCCGTCCCTAAGGTTGTCGGTGATGTTGGATCTGGCTTGATCCTGCCCTTTTTATATGAGGATATGCCCCTTTAATTCATTTACAGCCTTGACAGATTTCTCAACCTAAAATTTTGATTAAAAAAGTATTGTTAAAATCAATTTAGAACTGAAATCTAAGTATCTTTAAAATGTTTTTAAATCTTTTAAATCTTTAACAATATACATTGTATTTTGTTATCAATTTGCATACCCAAACCTCTAGTATTTTTCGACATATTTTAGATATGAAAGGCCTATCCTCTCGACTTATACTTTTATATTCTTTTATTGAAAGAGGGGCGGAATGACAGACAGAAACACACACAAACAGACGGCCAACCAAACGCTATATACCCCCTTGGTCAATAGACCGGGGGCAGAATAACATTTTGAAAGTTTAAGAAAATTGTAAAGATTTTGCATTAACTGGTTAACTCAATTTTTATAATGTTAAGCTTTCAATTATTTCTTTTATGAACATCAATCAACGAAATGGCTCTCTGGTGCACCAAATGTATGTATAATACTTTTAAGATAGATACTGCACTGAACCTGGAATGAATAAGTTTCAAGATTTTCCCATTCCATATCTGCTGTTAATCTTTGGTTATAATATAAAAAGTGAGAGGTATAATCAAATCAAGAAAATGTTTGGATTGTAAGATCCTATGAGACTTCCATATTACAAATTTTACATGTAGTAATTAATCTTTAATCGAGACACATGTGTCGGAACAATATTTGCCGATATAAATTAAAAAAAAAGAAATAGAAAATAATATCATTTGTTTGTAAGAGCGGAGAATTTGTCGCCTGTGAAGCACTAGGGAGCGTAAAAATATAAAAGTGTGACTAACTGACAGACATATGGACAGAGATATTTATGTAAATGTGCCGCTTGCTTCACAGGCAACACAAAAGATATAGGCAGGGCTTTCATATTTCACATATGCATTTCTTGTGACAAGGCCTTTAATTTGATACCATGACCTTGACCCTGTGACCTTGGCCTTTGACCTAGTTAACAAAAAAAAAAAAGATCGGCAGCTTATTTTGAACTGTTTTCTTAACCATGCAAAAGTTATGTCCAAGGTTAAAGTTAACAACAGACAGACAAACAGACAGACAGACAGACAGACGGATAACACAAAAACAATATGCCCCCGATTTTCGATCACAGGGGCATAACAATTCAAAAATTGCTGCTGACGGACTGCAGCTTGTTTTACTTTATACTCTGTTTAAAGGTGATGCACCAAACTCTGTAAAAGATTAGTCCTTTTTGCTGTAGCATTTGAATTTTGTTGACAATATCTTTTAAATCATTGAAGGCCTGACTAGCTTCAGCAATGTCTACACCTTCCACTGATTTACGAACAGCAGCACTACACTCCGATAAAATATTGTATATTGTGCTCTCTCCTAAAATGAGAAAATATAAAGTTAATTCATGTTCATCAAGTAAAAAACAAGAGGTCCATGGGTCACATCGCTCACCTGAGAATCAGAGCCAATGACAGTCATTCTGAATTTCTTTTGGTGACGATACCAATGGGCAAATCCTCACAAAAATATCAATAAATGTTTGGGACCTTGAGTGCTTAAGTTCTAACAAGTTGTGGTAGGAGCAAGAGATCGTATAACATGTGGCACATGTTTAAGCTCTCCAGTTGTCAAGGACAATTTTTTTTCTCCAAGAGGTAGATCCTTTATTACATTACATGATGTAATGAAATCCAAAAAATATTCTAATTTGGATTCATTGATTTTTTGTCTCCTCTGTATTGTTTGTGGTATAGGGGCATCGATTCCGACATCTTTTCCATGTCTCTTTGCTGAATAATACCTATGGTAAGTTACAGAAGGAAGTTTGTTATTAATGTCTTGGAAAGTGTAATGGCAAGTTAATATGGAGGGTATCAGTTTTCTAACTGATGAGGTTTCAGCCCTTAGATAACTACATATCAATGCTTCAATGTATTCTTGCGTATCAGACTTTTTCTGTACTAGTCTATTAAACATATCATTCTTGATGCCATCACTTTCAACGGGACACATGGTCTCCAACAGCAAAGTGAGACATTCATTAGCTTTAGCTGCATAGCGCCTTTTTTGTTCATAGATTAGAGGTGGTATATGGCTCCCTTAGAGTCTTGACTGGGCTGGAATTACACATATCTAAGAACTCAACGTTTGTAATTGAAGCTCAGATATCTGGCTGTCTTGACTGGACATTAAACCCTGGCTTGAAGCATGACTTATTTGACTAGATAGTGGCTCCCGACTGAAGGGATCATTACTGTCCTAAGATAAAAAAGAGTAAATATTGTAAAGATTTATCTATCAAAACAATCATCAAACTCATCTATTCAAACACATCTATTCAAAATTTACAAATAATCATTATTTCCAACTCAAATATATAAGAGCTATTTTTTGGAAGAATCTGAATTTTATATTCAATTTGAGTCACATGACATTGCTTAAACAAAAAAGAAAAAAAAGGGGGGGGAACGAAAAGAGGCCCAGGGGTCACATTGCTCACCTGAAAAAAAAAGGAAGAAAAATAATAGCCTGTGATGGCACCACCTGTGGGCAAATCTGGACAAAAAAAATCAATTAACATTTAAGACCTTGAGTACTTATGCTCTACCAAGTTTCATTCATATATCTTAAAATAGTCTTGAAATGAGAGTAAATAATGTTCAAAATTGACACCTCCCTCCTCTCATTTGCAAATCAGAATTTCAATTTTTTTCAAAAATTCTTGCCTATCAATATCTATTTCTGTATTTCTGGCTTAAGTGTTGGTTTTCAACTAAAACAAAACTTAACCAAAATAGAAATATTTGAGAAAAAAAAAATCGTTTTTTGCATGAAAATGATAATATCCGAAAATATGTGCAAAACGCTTACAGAAATGATTGACAGATGTATGGAGGGTATACATAAAGAACTGCACCGGTCGGACTGGTGCTAATACGCCCGTGGCAGCAGTCTGTCTAATTTGGGTCATGACACATACTCAGGTTCATATTCAGGGGGAATAACTTGCAAAAATTTAATGTTCCTAGCTCAGTTGGTTTGGTCTCTATCTTGTTTACATGAGACAAATACTCACATATTAACCCTCCACCCCCCTTCCCATTAAAGTGATTAAACTTAAAACATCCATTTTGCAACAAAAGATATTAAAAATCGTTACATATGTGACAAATGCACGGACGGACGGATGGCCATCGCCATATAATAATACTTCTCGTCTGAAGACGGGCGTATAATAAAAATTGGAGTGGTAATGTAGAGATGATGGATAAATCCAAAGCACAAGTCCAAAAATCATAAAACCAGAGGACATACAAAATCAGTGAAAATGAAAAACAAATGGAAAATAACAAAATATGTCTACTTGAAGAGCATATGTGAACCCCTGTGATGGAGTGAGATCAGGTGCCCGGGGAGAGTGAGCATCTCCTGCTTGCTCGCAACACCCGTCACATATACCCAGTAGTATTTATATATGGAGAAGTCGAAATAGGTAACCTTCTAGTATAGAATGTGTCAAATCTGTGTAAAATGATCGGAATCGTTCTCAGTCCAGAATATCATTTAAAAGTCTGGATAACGAGATATCATATGGAGTAATAAGAGTCTCGTAACGACCATAGAATTTCCTCAGTGACGTTGCTAGTCTAGCACATATATAACCCTGGTTGAGCAGCTTAACTGAAAGTCGCCTAGCCCTCAGAACAAAGTCACTGTAATTTGAACATGCTCTGGAATAACGTATTAACTGAGATATGAATACGCCGTATGCGGGCGATGATGGAATGTTGCTACTTATGAAAGGAAAGTTTGTGATAGCAAAATTGAAATCGTCACGTTTGTCATAGAGTGAGGTGTTCAATTGACCATTAATGTCGAAAGACAACATAATATCTAAATACGAAGTAGAATTACTACTTTCTGTGGTTTCTTTGACCTCAAGTTCACTTGGATAGATGATGCTAAGGTAATCAGCGAAAGAAGGATTATTAATTGAAAGCAAGTCATCTATATATCTGTAAGTAAAATTGAAGCCAAGAGCCAATTGTTTTTTTCCTTGCAAAAGCAAAGACTGAATGAATTCAGCTTCGTATGAGTAAAGGAATATGTCAGCCAGAAGCGGAGCACAGTTAGTGCCCATTAGAATGCCGACAATTTGTTGAAAAACCTTACCTCCAAACACCACAAAAATGTTATCGATAAGAAAGTTCAACATCTGGATGACAGCTGTTTCAGTGTATTTATTTTTGGAATCAGAATTTTCCCTAACAAAGTAAGTTTTATCGTGGCCTATTACTATATATTTGAATTTGCGGCTTCCGTTTTTACTAGTAAATGCATTTTGAATAATTTCCGCTAATCTGTCTTTTAATTTCTGATGAGGGATCGTTGTGTAAAGAGTCGAAAAGTCAAAAGACTTGATAGAGTGAATTTTAGTAAAACTTTTTGATTTTAGATTTTTTAACAACTCTTTTGAATTTTTAAGGATCCACATTTGATTAATTCCACTTCTTGAATATACTGTTTCGCAATATCTATGAAGGCCAGATTTAATTTCTGATAATATTTTTGTGAGTAGCATCGATACAGATTTTGTGGAACACTTCGAGGAACCAGCGATAAAGCGTTGTTTGTAAGGATTTTTGTGCATTTTTGGAATGCAGTACAAATATGGAACTTCTTGAGTCAATACCAAACGTATTGAGGACAGATTTATGATTCTCGAGTACTTCCGAAACCGAAAAGTTCGTGAGAGTATAAGTAGGATTTCCTGGAGCTGAATTTAATCCTAATTCTTCCACTAGGCTGTCAAAGTAATATTTCTTACAAGTAAATGTATAATTATTGGATGCTTTATCTGCTGGTGTAATGATATAATGTTCTTGGAGGAAGGTAAGTTCTCCTACGAATTAACAATCAATTTTATGTTACCTTATTAACTTTCATTTTTGCCATGTATATAAAGCATGAGAAAAGTATAAATCTACAAACATACTAGTGCATGATTAGTGCGATGAATATCAGTTCTCGGCCGCAAAAACCCTCCAATTGATTCCTATTCTACAGTTTCCCTAAACAAATTATAATTATGTGAAAAACATCTTTGGAAAACAAATAGAAGCGCAGAAATTCAAATACGGTACATTGTAAGACATACAAAAGAATTTTAGGCAATATTTATCTTGTTTCTTTAAAATGAATATATTCAATGTTTAAGAATTATATAACATTACAGTTTCATTATCATATCAATTTACATTTTCGCAAATTTTTGATTAATCTTTTTATTTTTTTTTTTTTTCACTTATTCCATATTACATGTATAAATTAACAAAATTTAGGCAACTTTGTTCTGTAAACATGGTAAAGGTTAAAAAAACTCCACATTAAAAAAAAATCTATAGAACACTTTCTCCAAAACGAAATTTTTCCATTTTTAAGAACTTTGCAAAATCACATAGCTATGGGCATAAATATAAACTTACTGCATTATGGTTCACCAAGGGCTAATTTTGATTATCATTGGCTGGATTTTCTTAATCTCTTGGAAAAAGTTTTACCCGGCATGATGTACAGATAGCTATGATATTTAGAAAATGTATTAAAAGATGTATTACTTTTACAGACCCAGGTGATAGTGCACATACAAAACGTACATGAATATAAGATATATAAGCAACCCAAAGTATTACATTGAAAACATTGTGATTTCTGTCAGATTTCTAATACGTAGTGCACAGAGGAGGAGTCACACAGACAGTAGTTATCCCATTCAAGCTACATGTACGATAGTTCTGGATTGCCAGAGGTTCTAACCAAAATTAATTTAGGCCCGAGTGGTTCCTGCCTTTTTATTTCAGCCAATAACGAGTACGGCCCTATATATTAACAGATAATGACTCTATTAATGAGGAGGTGGTTCTGTCTTATAGATAGCTATTCAATTACTCTGTAACTGTTAAGTAATTAACTACTTTGGATTTCACTGATGTTTATTTAAAGAATATCTACTTATTTGCCTTTAACACAAACATAACTTTACTTTTAATTAAAAAGACACCATGTTTTTTTTTTTACTTACGTGTTCCTAATGGAATAGCAGTCCCATATCTTTGGTTGACTTCCAAAACCTGACCAGCTGTTAAGCAACGATCACCCCGTAGCTTTCCTTTCCGTTTTTATTAAGTAGGTCATGGCATGAAATATGGGATGGAATTCCACAACATTTGGATCGTTGACGAGAGCAATTTTGTTCTTGAATTTTTTAAAGATGTGATTTACAAATATTTAATGATTCTGTAAAATTTGTAGACAAAACTCCTCATTCTGTTATAACGGTTGTAGCTATTGTGTTTGACAAGGAATTTATCGAAATAAAAGAATCTGCATTTGAACAATTAATAGATGGATGAAATATGGACAAATTACATTTATATTTATCTTCTGCATCCATTTGTAAACAAACATACGTTGGTTTTTTACCTTCAAATGAAGAGCGCAATAAAGAACCAGACCTCTGTTATGCATTTTTATAGCTATTTTGCAATATTTGTATGCATAATAACTCACTTATGTTTCGTTTCACCAAAAAAAAAAAATGTTTTATAGATTTATTCACATGAATTCATAGAATTTCATTCTATAGATTTCTTTTATCAAAACATTTACCAAAGGCAACTTTTTATGGCACTTTATGCACATTTATTAGTAGATAATATTAAAAAAAACCTTATTTCTGTCATTTTATTACAAGATAGCTTCATTCAAATACATTAAACCAGATATGATATATGCAGAAAAATTGTTAAGTTTTTCTAAGTCAATATTTTCAGACTATTCAATTTTCAAATATTTCAAATATTGACTATTTTATGCATCATGGCTCTATTACCATGATAACCAACACTGATGAAACCATTTTGATTTCAATTTTTATTGTTTTGGGTCAATGTGTAAATGAAGTGAAAAAATCAACTATATCCGTGACATGCTGTGGCCAATGTACTTAGGTCATCGCATAGAATTGATATTAAGATCAAACAAAGTATTCACTAAATGAAATATATTTCACATTGGTAAAATCATTAGCTAAAACGTCATAGAACATATATATATATATATTTATATATATATACATATATATTGTGTTTGTGTATGTGTGTGAATACAAATAAGATACGAAATGAGATCGCCATAGTATAATACAAGTACTTGTAATAATTATAATAAGAAAAGAAAAAAATAATGATAATATTCAGGACAAGTTATACATTTAACTCTATGTTATATAAGGTAATATCTATAAATAAAAAAAAATCCCCCTTTTAGGCTAAACTTTTCATTCGAATTGGTGAGGAGAACATAAAGAAAACAGAAGATTACTATCCTTCATGTTCTTGAACTTGCCAGAGAAATCAACTGGGCAAAGGAGGAAAGCTGGTTTTTTTTAAGTTAAAACTCGGGAGGTTTTAAAAAGTAAGTTATCCTGAAAGCAACTTGAACAGGTCTAGTTAATTGTAATTCATTTTCATTAGAAATATAAATGTTCCTTTAAATCAAGTGCTGATTGTGAAGAGTTATGTTTAGTACACATATTGATCAACTTATTCTTTTTGCATTTCTTCCTAAAACTGATTTAACATAAATATTTATTTATTCAGAAATGTTTTAAAGCAATACATTTAACTATAATTTAAAGGAGCTGTTTGGCAAACATGCTATGAGCTGGTCCCATAGAGATCGGTAACATTATAAAGGAATGGTATCGCTAATTCATGTGACCGAGTAGGAGGAAAAAAAGAAGTGGAAGAACAAAAAAATAGAGAAAGAAAGATGTCAATCCTCATGAAATGAAACTGACGTCAGCGCATAATACCTGTCATTAAATAACGTACATAGAGTATATTTACTCTGTTCAGAAACTTGGAAACATCTATTTTAAGAACAAATTATTGTGTATGTTTAAATCACATGTGTATTACATTTGCATTTTCCTTGTCGTGGACACACAATAAATCTAATCACATATTTTTTTTTCTAATTTGTAGCAGTATAACAATTAGACCTGATATACCTCGTGCCTTTGACTGGGTAATTTGTTTCTAAGCAGGCTTCTTCATGTGCAGAAAAGGAACATTTTTAAAACAGTGGGTAGATTTTGCACACAATGTATTTTAAAGTGTAGGGGGAAGTCACTTTAATAACCAACTGTTGTAAAGATTTCGGGCCGACATTCGCCCATTGTCACAATCCGTGTCCAATTGTCATCAATATGAAATTGGGCCAATATTGGGCCAACGTTGACCAAACATCACTAATATTGGGCCAACATTGGCCCAATGTCGCACATGTTAGGACTACAACATTAGCCCAATGTTGGGCCAATGTCAGAAGGAAACAGACACACACACACACACACACACACACACACACACACACACACACACACACACACACCTCATTGGGCCAACGTTGGCCCAACATATTGGGCCAACATTGGGCCGATGAGCAAAATTGCATTGGGCCAACGTCATTTGCCAACATTTTCCCAATGTAACGGGTGGCATTGGCCGAACGTTGGCCTAAATGTTAGCTTGCTATCTGGGTTCCCCTCTTTCCTGTATATAGGGTTAAGGCCAATAACTTCTCTGCTCGCCAAAACCCGACTTGAAAGTTTCAGCGTGAGAATATGAATATAACAAATACTGTATCTCTTCCTTCTATCTGCTATTCTATTTGTATAATATTTAAATACATGACCAGCAAATTTCGAAAAATTCCTAGTAATTTCTGTGATACCCAGTCGGTGACCCAGTTCTGAGGTTACTCTGGGCCCGGAGAGAGGTCCATGTATTCCGGTGTATAGCAGTCGGTTTTCAAATGCAACGGGCTAGCTGCATTGCTTTTCAAACAGGACGCCATTATCAGTATAATCGCCTGTAGTGCAATCAGATTGCTTGTTTTATTTGCCCATCTAGGTGAATGAAAATGGTGTCCTGTTTGAAAAGCAATGAAGTTAGCAAGGACTTTGCGATTAAGAATAGTTAGGCACATTATTTGTCGAATCGAGGTAAGTAGTTCAATTTGAAAGTGCTTTAAAAATAACCGTAGGTAGCGTACTCGCCCGTTGCATTTGAAAACCGACTGCTATACCCTGGAAAACGCGGACACCTCTCCGGGCCCAGGCTAATTTCGAGTAACCTCAAAACTGGGTCACCCTGAAATTTGATGCTGGATATCTAGGAAATTACTGGGAATTTTCGATAAAATTTGCTCGTCATGTAGATTTATATTAAACAAATAGAAGAGCAAAGTCAAGGGAAAAAACAGTATTTGTTATATATATATATATATATGCAAGTCCTATCCTAAATATATATATATATATATATATATATATATATATATATATATATATATATATATATATATATATATATATATATATATATATATATATATATATATATATATATATATATATATATATATATAATATATATATATATATATATATATATATATATATATATATTATCACGCTGAAAGTTTTAAGTCGGGTTTTGGCGAGCAGAGAAGTAATATATATATATATATATATATATATATATATCTATATATATATAATCGCCTGTTGATATGATATGACCTTATATTCATTTAAAAATACTGAATAAATCTCATCTGCTTTATCACTTATATTCTGTAAATAGGATGACGTGTTTTCGATTATTTCATGTCACCCGAGACCCTCTACATGTGCACATTGCTTTGTTTGTTTTGTTATCGACCTTATGCAAGTCCTATCCTAAATGATATTCGTCATGTACATGCATGTCTTATGATCAGAATTTGATAACAGTATTTTCTCTTGTCTACCATCGTCGAGGTGTACGTGTAATGTTCAGACTAAATGTTTTGAATCATTTTGAGAAAGATAATTATATGTAAACTTCTTTGGAGAAATGTATACACTGCACAATGATTAAATACTACAAAAGAGAAATTTTGCAAAAAGCTGGGAATATTTCCATCCCCACCCCCACTCCTCCCCACCCCCATTTTTAATCCTTGGAAAAGAATACAGACATAATTTGGTTGATTAAGACTCTATCAACCAATTATATACCTCAAAGATTGCGAAATAAATCAGTAAGTCCGATTAAATTTTGCACATTTTAATCTTTTTATTGAAAGAACAATGTACGAATTTAAAGCTCCTGATTTCGAATAAACGTATGCACAGTTTAGAAGGATTACATGCTGATGGAAAGATATGCATAATGAAGCGATCCGTTTTATCAAAAATTAAAAGAAAATTTTGTCTAACACAAAATTATCAGCATATGTGATTCAGCATGACAAGGAAAGGTTTGTCACATTGAAATTCTGCAGATGATAAAACACTAATTAAAGTTCTCACGGAATACAGGTCAGTATTCATATACGTTAATTTATTATTAAATGCATGAAATTTCAATATCTCAAAACTGTAATTTTATTTTCGTTCGAAAAAGAACTCAGTGAAGCCTCCCTTCTTATCATCTCCCACATAACACAGCCAGAATCCACAAGGAGAGCGATATACACAGTTCCAAAATCCATCACTGAATACCCAGATCATATCCCACATATTTAATACCATGGTTTACCACTTCATTGTTTGATTACCCCCCCCCCCCCCCCCTTTCTCATCTCCACGAAGCCGCACTAATTCCCTAGATTATTCCCTACATACACAACTATACGATCAATCACTGCACCCCTTAGTTATTCCCGACATATAGAACATCAATATCTACCAATATGTCGTTTGATTTTGAAATGTACACTCCAACCATCCATTACATAATCGTTTGCTTTTCACGCTCATGCCGAACTCTATAATCCACCAATGCTGACAATAGATGCTTTCTCTATCCCCACATGCCCAACTCACGATCCACCATTCCATCCTTTGATTTTTCTCTACACACAACACTTACAATCCACCATTAAGACCCTAAGTTATTCCCCGCATATCCAACTTCACGATTCACCGCCGATATTCCTTGATAATTTCCTTCTATCGCCATACATTCGCCATCAATAACCCCGTGATTATCCCGTATTTACCGAACTCTACAATCCACCATTAAATCTCCTTATTATTCTTCCTCCACACATCTTCAAGATCCACTAAAGAATCCACTGATATATCCGTCGATCTCCCCTCATACTCACCTGACTATCTATCAAAAGATCCCTCATAATACCCACCTCCATGATCCACATATATACCTATTGATCATGTCCACGATTCATGAATAAATCGATTAATTGTCCTTCGTATTCAGATTTGATCTCCACACATCCACCTACCAGATCCACCAATAAATCTATTGAATTTCCCTAGCTACCCACCCAATTCAGTGCCTTTGGTCCACAGTCCCCCAACAGATCTAGGTATATTGAGTACCCATGCTTACCTCACTGGTTGCCGCGAAATACGCACTTCCACCATCTCCTAATGCTTACTACCATGTACCACCTCCATGATCCGTCACTGGTACCAGCACATTCCCAATTTGACAATTCACTATCCCTAAAGAAAACTACCACATACCGACGTCCTTAATGCGCCACTGATTACCACAAAATATCTATTTCAACGATCAGCCACTGTTTATCACAACATGCCCACTTCCACCACCAGACATTAATTGCCCCCACATACCCACCATTGATTACACCAGATTCCCACCACTGATTACTACCAGATATCCACTTCAACGATACACTGCTGATTACCACCACATGTTCCCTCCCTTGATCCGCCGTGGATTATCAACACAAAAAAAAGAAGGAGATCCAAAAATCCAAAAAAAAAAAATAATAATAATAAAAATCAGGAAATATAAAGTTACTCAATAAATTCTGAATCAGAAAATTATACACATCTCCTAGCTTCCTGTAGTACATTACGCGAAACTCAAATCACAAAATCTTTCAGTGACTTATGACGCTCATTCAACCTTTCATGTGAGTACTGGACTTATTGCACAGAAACGTTATAGCGTCACATGATAAAACTATTTTAACTTAATCTGTCGACTCTCTTCAAAGTAAAAAAAAAAAAAAATAATAATGAAATATTAAAAAAAAAATAAATATATATATAAAATAATAATAATAATAATAATAATAATAATAATAATAATAATAATAATAATTATTATTATTATTATTATTATTATTATTATTATTATTATTATTATTATTAAAATGTATTCCGTGACAAAGTAAACAGTACCTCGTATTAAAAAGAAGTATAAGCAATGGATGTATCACCTATGTAATGCTGAAATCAATCCATCAAATTGATTTTAATTTTTTAATGACTTAATAGATAAATAAACATACAGATTTACAATAAATAAAAAACAAAATCACACAAGGCATTCATCGTTGATTTTACCGTTTGTGAATAGAGAAAGCAGTGTTTTTTGAATACATAAAACTTTGACAAGTTCTCTGTTTCGATTATGCGCCACATTACACCAAGAAACGACAACTTTGCTGTAATGGTTAAGTTCTTGACTCCTGTTTCCGGGTCTGAACAAAGACAACTACAGCATGGATTACACCCGCTCAACTTATAAAAGACAAATAGATACATATAGGACTATATTATTATATATGATTCTATTTAGTAGTAAAAAAGAACTGAAATTATATAAATTAATTGATATAAAAAAAATTTAATTGATTGCAACAGAAAGAAAATGTCAGCATTTTACGCTAAAACATTCCCCGGTCTGCAGTAAATTTCTATCCCCGGTCTGCAGTAAATTTCTGTCCCCGGTCTGCAGTATGTATTTATATATCTGTGATGGGAAGGGGGGTATTTTTCTGAGAGAGGAGTCTAAGTCGGTTATAGGATATCAAAATTACAAAATTTGTTGTTTATTTCATATTTGTTTTCATTTTTCATGATTTCCTACATGACTATGATCACGTCACCAATACACTGTGAGAAGTGAACTCTGTTAATTGTTGGAGATTATTATTCATACATATTCATTGTCAGGCCCATGAGATGGTATAAGAAAGAAAGAGAAAGAAAGATAGAAAATAGAGGTTTCTCAAGATTAGAAGTCATAAACATTTTATTACACACGAAAGGTTTATAGAATAATATGTTATCAAATATCAACATAAGTAAACCATGCTCTGCCCGTCTTGTAAGTATCAATAAAGTCGAAACGTTTAGAAGCTGGAATAGAATGCATAAAGTCTCTCTCATAACAGTATAAGAATAAATCTACTATAATGGGAGCGCAGTTAGTGTCCATAGGAATCCCAATAATGTGTTGATAAGTTTTGCCATTAAATTGTACATAAATACTGTCCATCAAAAAAGTGAGGGCATTACATAACTAAGTACAAGTCCAGCATTTATAATTATCATATTGTTTGTTAGAGAAAAATCCAGTGTAAGAGAAAACAATTTGGTTTTGATTATGTCATGAGGTAAAGAGGTATATAGTGTGGAAAAATCAAATGTAGGAACGTTATTAGCCTCAACATTTATCAAACGAAATTTTTCAATAACTTCTTCAGAAGTTTTGATAAATCAAAAGTAATTGACGTTACCATTGCTTAAGACAGCATTGCAAAGTAAATATAAGATTTCTGATAGGTTTTTGTACCGATGGCAGTTCAGAGGTGGTTCAAGACTCTCGAAATACTGAGGGATTTTAGATTTGATTCGGAGTTATGCATCCGTATGCAGCGTAGATACTGTTCAGTATTTCACTATTTTCACATTTCCTCCATCATCCGCGATCCATGCACGTCCTTCACTGTCTACATCAACGCTCCTCGGCTTGTTTGGCCCAGGATATCGTAAATATTGTAGAAAGTTCCCCTCTTTGTCCAGGATGTGTATTTTGTTGTAGTCGATGATAAAAATGTGGCCTTTGTTATCAGTACAGATATCGATGGGTGTCAATGATGTATCGTAGCCTTTAAATGTGTACCGCAGTCTGTGGTCTTTCCCAAATACAAATACTTTTTCCTTTCCTTTGTCACAGACGTACAAGTCCTCGTTCACTTTATTTACAGCTACTGCACGTGGATCGGAAAACAAGTTTGGATCATATTGATGTACAAGTCTGCCTTTCGTACTGTACTGGATTACTTGGTGTTCATCGCTGCCGGACGTCACGATGACGTCACCGTTAGGTATCGAGCAGATATGCAGTGACGCGTACTGCGTGTGAAATAATATTTCCATGATATGTCCATGATATCCACCCCTGGAAGCTGACGCGATACAGTAATCGCCAGTAATGAGGACATCATCTTTTAAAGTGGTGGTGAAGCTATAAAAATTGATATTTGGGTTGATAATACTTAATATTTCGCCGTTATGTTCCATCATTTCTATACGTCTCCAACCCTTCTTCAGCCATGCGTGACCTGATGATGTGGTACACATTAGATGTGGATACCCATAACCAGTACTGAATGATGATACGACTTCTGGCATGGGTAGTAGTGACGTAACAGAGGCGGACGCTTGTGGTATCGGTGATGCAGGAGATGTTAAATTTTCAGCATCGCTTGGCATTAACTTTCTTAAATACTGTACAGATGAGTTCAGGTTCCCGAACATTGGAGATAATGTTTGATTATCAATTTTTCCAGGAGTGTAACTAGAAACTGACGGTTGGATAAGTACTGGAAGCGCTTTCATATCGGAGATATCGTTCACAGGGTGTTTCTTGCAAACTAGTTTCATTCTTTCGGAGAATAGGACAAACTTGTGTGCTTTAGACCTCCTTCCGTGCCTCTCTTTACACCCGCGACAAAGAACGTAATCACAAGATAGACATTTGTATCGGGCGGGGTTACCACAATCCATGACGCAAGCGGTCGGTCGTTGGTGATCTGTCATTTTATCTACAAAGCAGAACACATCATATGGAATATTCATATAAGCATTTCTTAGTCACAGAAAGATACGCTATATCCGTCATAAAAAGGGGTTAAAAATGAACTTTCTAGTACCATTAATAATTATAAAAAATGTCGAGGTTTTGAGGATCGGAAGTCTTCAGAAGGAGACTAGAGGAAATATACACTGTATATAAAGACTGTCTGCATCAATGATAAATATTTTCAGTATGCTAGGTATCACTGAAATTACTTACATTAAGGAGTTCTCAAATGCTTCTATCTACCTCCCTCTCTGTTTACAGCCTTGATAGACATAAAATTAAAGGGCAATTTGACGAAAAAAAAAAGTATGACTAAATCCGATGAGTGACCAACATCTAAACGACTAGGTTAGATCATCGATAATAGGCGCTCGTGTTTATCAACGCAATACTAAGTTTGATTTCTATAAATAGCACGTTTCACTGTACATATATAGCAGTATGGAAAGGTCTCAGGTTTCAGACTCAAATGTGATGGTAGATATACATTTGCATGATCTAAATGTTCTTGTGAACCGTCGCTCAGATGTCAATACATAAGTGAAATTAGGTTTCTTTTTTTGGCGTAAACAAACAAATCAAGTAAGCATATGCAGCCTCGTTATTTGTACCCCTACCGCCTTCTTTAATAACCAGCTTCACCCTATACCTCCCCCCCACATCCCCCCACATCCCCGCCACACACACACACACACACACACACACACACACACAACCTTTAGATTAAGATTACCTGAACCGAAAGGGGGGGGGGGGGTTCTTCTATTTTTTTTAATGAAAAAAGATTCTTTTATTAGATCCAGGATAGGGCTACTTAAAGTGTAAAGGTCTTTTTCCTCAATTTGCATTTGATCAACAAACAGAATGTATTTTGGAACAAAATGCTATAGCAAGGTGTGTTTTTAACAATGGGTGTTTTTCACTCCATTCCGAAATCAATACTTTATACTTTTTGGCTTCATTTTAACGTTAAACCGTAATCAACACCAATTGATTGACTACTGTCATATCAAATGGCCGTCCTAAGACGGTATCGTAACTGCACTATAATCGAATATTTTTCTGACGTCCTTATATCTTTTTTCATATGTTTACATTATATTACATATACATTGGTGGTGACTTTTGCCATACGGCTGAGAATCAGTAACTTTTCCTTTTTCCTTTACTTATACTCAAATATTTCTTTGTCATTTTTCTTGACTTACGAAACAGAAATGAGCAACACAGCATTTATTGTCTATTTTCAATAATCATACTTTTAAAGGCCTAATGGATAGTATCACACACACACACACACACACACACACGCACGCACGCACGCACGCACGCACGCACGCGCACACACACACACACACACGATATTTTCCCGATTTCTTTCGAGCATACCCTATGGTAATGTTTCCAATCCAATCATTCTTTTGGTATAATTTAAATTTAGATTTGTCTATTTTAATTATCTATTTGTTTTATTTTCATGGTGGTTCATGGTCTCCGGGTAAAACAGAAGCATTGTCCTTCCGAAGACTCGATGATTATGTAACCTTGTTTTCCCATCCTACTTTATCGAAAACCTCAAGCAAAATTAAAATAAATAAATAAATAAAATTCAGCTTTACAGAAAGCGTCTACTTATAACTAAATCGCCAGAAATTCGGTGTTGCATAATTCATTTCCACCGCCAAAACTGCTCACTGTGGAATTGAATGCCATTGTTTTCTTCCTTATATTTGTAAGGAACCATCAAACGAGATCTCGTGGTCTGTCACAAAGTCTCTTATCATACATTAATGGTCTTACATAATCCAATATCACCACTATGACAGCCTTTTAAATTGTATAACCCCTGGTTTTGTACCTTGTAGGTATACTCTAAACATTTGCAGCATTAAAGATGGAACTACAGAGGAATGATGTAATCAGGATAGCTGACAAATGTATATTAGATACAGCGTTACGTAATCCAGTGTGGTCACTGTCACGCTTACTTTGCAAACCTCTGAACTTTACAATCCCAATCATTTTGGTAGTGATTTAGATGAATCTAAATTGCAGGAACATTCTACACAAAGCAAGTGATAATTGTACGTAAAACATATTGTCATACAAATAATTTGGAAATCCTAACACTGGATTTTTCTTTCTTATATTTGAAATAATTTTTCGGAGACATGAAACGTAGCTTTACCTTGGCGATAGTCCCTCGTTACGTGGTCGTGGATGTCAATGTCATATAACCTAGAGATATTGTCATATCAATTGTTCTGGATGATCGACATGGTTATCTATCTATATATGAGTTTTAGATAATTTCATATACCCCGAGACTTTCCACATGTGCACTTTGCCTTGTTTGCTATGTTATCTGACGTATGCAAGTCCTATCCTGAGTGACATTCCTCATGTATGTGCCAAAAGACTGCGGCAACTTCTCTTGTCTTTCAGTTTGTAGATGTGTTATGTTTCTTCTAATTTAATTTAAATTTTTCGAGAAAATTGTCAATATTTAGATATCTTTGGAAACATTCTTACATTGTGCAAGGGTTTTACATACTGAATCAGTGGCGGATCTAGGATTTTCGAAAAGGGGGCCCACATGTGTATTGGCCAAACAGCTCAGCCATTTCTGGTCCTGGAGTTTTACTAGTAAATATGTGGCCAAAGGCCCTCTCCCCTCTAAATCCGCAACTGTGCATATATACTTCCACCAGAACCCAATGACATCCCCCACATACTGACTACAGATGACTACCAGGTACCGACTTCCATGATCCCCACTGGTTACTACATTCCCATTAAGACGGATCCACTTTCCCCAAAGAAAACTGCCACATATCCACTTCCTTGATCCGCCACTGATTACCACAACATATATATTTCAACTCTTGGATAGATCAAAGAAAATGTAAGGTAGATTAAATAATAACAAAAACGTATCATGTTATGGAACAAATTGTTGTGCTAGACTCAATGCAAATTAACACTGTGTCATACTGTGACATACAGAAATATCATTATAGAGCAGTTTGGTTTTTTCCTTTGTTCACAAATATGACACAAAAAAGTTATGGTTTTTTTTGGTAAATAAACTTATGAATTCATACTAATTGATCGAAAAACAACAAGGGTTAGGTGAAGCTCTGACAATTATTAGAGCCTTTCATAATGGTTATAGTAATAAAACAAGCTCTGAAAATTAACGGGGCCTTTCACAGTGGCTATAGTAATTAAACAATCCTACTAAATTGATGACAATTTCACAAGAAATACACTTATTTGATAATTTCTGAAAATTTTACACTGTAATGTGCAATGGTCTGTCTTAAGTCAAAACAACATAGGATTATATTAGGTGATGTGGCATTTTAGAAAGAAATTTTATAAATATTACCCCCATTTTGCTATAGCCTCATTTATTTTGTGTGTAATATACATTGAATGAAATATATCCTTTTAATGATCAAGAAAAGGATTGATTCGTATGCATGTAAGATTCAAATGGCATTTCAAATAAAAATCAGGTTTAGATTTGATATAATCAAATATATAAACACATTAATGCCCCCACACTACCCCACCCCTTTAGGAAGATGGAGGCTATTTGAAAAACAAGTACATATATTTCCTTGAAAAGTCTTTGTGGTACATATATAACCACTTCAATGAATTTGTTAGTAACAATATCGTAATATTATTTAAAACTTTAAAATGTCTTCTTTTTAATGATGTGTAATTCATGCCTCTACTATGAACGAGTCCTGCGATATAACGGCTCAAAGATACCATGCTTTTCCAACAGAGCGTATACAGCAGGTGCGACGACGTCACTTCACAATATAACGTCACAATGACGTCATCCTCTGCTGCATGACGTAAATCTGCAGCCCTTTTCAAAATCGTTGGCACTCTAAGGGATAAAAATAAAAACTATCTTGTTCATTTTTAGTCAAAATTGTTTCAAGGTAATTTAAAGACCGACCTTCGCTTTTAGTTGCTTATCTTGTGCTTTATTTTTTATTTGGGGGGGGGGGGGGGTGTAAAATACGCCTTCGTATTTTACTTTGCAGGTATATAGATCTATATCAGCGACTTCGATTGCTAGAGTGACGGAAATCGGTGTGTCGTAAAACAAGTTTTGGTTAATAACATAACACTAAAAACGGTTTTCTTCAATTTTACATGATAATTTGCAAACACTTGCTTAAAGATACATAATGTCTAATTTTATAAAATCAGAGGTACAATAAAATATATTTCTAACTTATTTTACTTATAAAAAGATAATAAACTGAAGCGACCCCCAAACCTAATAAGCCTTGGTTATACAGTTATTGCTGCAGCAAGTGAGAAATACGACCCTCAAATTTAACCTACTTACGTTCGTACGAAACCGGAGAATACGCACGTGACCTTAAAATTTTCCATTTGCATACGGGGAAGAATAACAATGTCGAAGATGAAAAAGAAAAGAAATCGGCCTTCTGCACTATGTGACTCGAAAAAGAAAAGAAAGAAAGAATGAGTATGATGTAAAGCATGCGAGAAGTAGAATTTGTATCACGTGCAATGCATACATTATGCAAATGAATATTTCCGAAGTCGACCGAGATGAATAAAACTGATAAGGAAAACGTGGGTTATGTAGCGTATTTGTACGC